>JAGXJF010002491.1:0-213025 GCA_019208055.1 Stipa capillata
ATTGCTTCACTCTTGCATGCTAAACCACAAATTTGAGTAAAATTTGATAATCTCCTATTCACCCTCCTCTAGTCGATAGACCTCGTTCTTTCAGTTATCAATGTTTTTGTGCACCTAAATCAGTATATAAAGCATGAGTTTCACATGGTGCACATATATCAGTAGGTATTTCAGTTATTTGATCACATGGCAAGCTCAAATCAGCAAGACAATCATCTAAAATAGGTGGTGTGATCAAAATAGCGGGCGATTCACTTAACTCAACACATGATGTAGTGAATTCATCAGGGCTTACTTGAATCTCATGTGGAGAGATGGAAGTAGTACCTTTACCTTGCAGGTTTAATTTAGATGATGTAGATACTGTCAGGGGTGATGGGTCACAAGGGCGAGATGGTGTGACTCTCACATCAGCGGGCGCGGCAACAAAGGTTGCTGGAGCACTAGAAGGGTCAACTGAAGCAACTAGTGATGTGGTGACTTGTACCTGCCGTTTGCTTGTCTCATGTATCCGTCTCTTTATTTCCTATTCAGCTTTGCAAGCAAAATGAAACAAACATTTGATAGAATAATATTCTTTATGCACAAGTATATCTTGAATATCACGGTTCAAGCGTCTCACAAATCTATTCATTGTAGCTTCTTCACATTCTTCTATATTGCAGCGAAACAAAGTAGTTTGTAAAACATTATAGTACTCCTCCACGATGTCACTACCTTGTTGTAAATTTTACAATTTCTGTAGCATGTTACGTGTATAATACGAAGGTACGAATCTATATCTCATAGCAAGTTTTAAATCATCCAAGTAGCAGGTATATAATCAGGGTATAATCGACAATATTCATCCCACCAATTAGAAGCAAAATCATAAAATGTACTAACAGCAGCCCATACTTGCTTATGCTTAGGAAAAACATGAGTACCAAATATTTCATTGAGTTCTAATTCCCAATCGAGATAGAAATCAGGCCTATTACAACCCTCAAATATTGGCATGGAGACAACATGATCATGTACCTTTTCACGTTGTGGTACCTTTCGTGGAGGTAGTCGTACTTGCAGTGGTGGTGATGAAGAAACGCGCGCCTCAGAGTATGGCACATCTCCCACTATAGATCTAGCCTAAGAATTGATTACTCCAGAACCTGTCATTGTCAGTAGAAGACAAGGAAATAAATCACAAGTATATGTTCCTACCAACTACTAGAATATGGGG
Source organism: Stipa capillata (assembly GCA_019208055.1). Classification (NCBI taxonomy): domain Eukaryota; kingdom Viridiplantae; phylum Streptophyta; class Magnoliopsida; order Poales; family Poaceae; genus Stipa; species Stipa capillata. The sequence goes on from JAGXJF010002491.1 coordinate 1,220, forward strand.
TGTGGGGTGGAAGGAATCTCAACAATTATGTAGCAAATACCAAGCTCTTACCAATTCTTACCATGCTGCAGTGGTTGTTGGCCTTTGGCGGTGTTAAAGATGATCAAAAGATTAATATAGCGATTACCAAGGTGACCGAACAAAGTACAATATAGGAAGGTGGAGCTTGGTTGGCTTCAATATGGTAGCAAGGAATAGCAAAAATTAATTTAGCAAATGCAAGTTCAATAAGTGCTCAAAGTACTTGTCGATGTTGCTGATCCTAGCTCAAACCGGGTACTAGACAATCAATGCCCAAAAGATATAAGTGAAGCTCAAAGAGATGTGGTACAAAAAGCCCTAAAAGAAGAGTGAGAGTTCTGAGTTTTTTTTTCTTTAGTTGGCCTTCTGTGTGGTTTCTTTTTCTTTTCTATATTTTTTCTGATCTCAGAAACTGACTCAAACAATCAAACGGGCAAAGAGCTGAAATCTGGTTGTCGTTGGCTTGCCACGGCAGCAAAAAAAGCTAAATATGGTGCCACGGCAAAGAGGTGGTAGCAAACAGCAAGCTCAAAGCTATCGTGCTACTGCCGCGGCAGCAGAAACAAGCAAAAACTTTACCGTGGCAGAAAAATGGTAGGAGGCTGAAACTTAAATCTTAGTTTCTTCCCAAACGGCTGGGCCAAATCGGCTGAAATTTTTATGGTAGGCTCCTAAGAATATTCTTGATTTTACAGAAGTTTTTTTAGAATTTCTGGAGCACTTCGAAAATTCGAGTCCGAAAGGGATTTGGATTTTCAACTAGCACGCTTGCTACTTACGGGACTGAAATCAGAACCACCGGGAAATAAAATTTAGAGATTCAAAGAGTTACCTCTGGAAACACGCAATTGTCCTTGGAGCCTCCAGGATAAAATTCAGAGGTACCGATATTAGTTGCTAGAAACAGGCAGATGACCTCGGAGCCTCCGGAACTAAAGTCGGAGGTTCCAAGATTAGCTTCTGGGAAGGCGCAGTCGTCCTCGGAGTCTCTGAAGTTGAACTCAGAGGGACTTGGCCTAGCCTCCGGAAAGTGCGAACGTTTCCGAAGCCTCCGAGATTGAACTCGGAAGATCCGAATTTACCTTTTGTTCCCGCATGAGATGGAAGTCGGAGGGAAAGTCGATTCCTCTGGAAATGTCAGAGATTCTAAAAAAGTTGGAGCATCCAGGAGTTGAACTCAAAGGGACTGAGCTTAGTCTCTAGAAAGTGCGAACGTTCCCAGAGCCTCCTGGATTGAACTTGGAAGATCCAAATTCACCTTCTGTTCTCGCACGAGATGGAAATCGGAGGGAAAGTCGAATCCTTCGGAAATGTCAGAGCTTCCGAAAAAGTCGGAGCCTCCGGGAAAGAGCTATCCTCTGCCGCGGCAGCAAAATTTGCTATTTTTCTGGCCATGGCAGGACTTTGGCAGCTTCTACTAGGAGTTTGGATGCCCGAAAAGAACTGAAGCCTTTGGGGCAGAATCAGCACATATATCTCCCTTGATTTTTTTGGAGTCCGAAACTACTAGGAGTTGTGTTTGCCCTGGACTCTATCCGTAACAGATATAGAATTGATCTCTACTTTTTCCCTGAACCAATTGAATAACCCCAAAGAGATGGTGGTGGTGGCAATGGCAGCAAGATGCGTGACACGATTAACTAGACACTAGATCTAACTATGACCAGCAACGTGACAAGACAATGCAACAAAAATTCAACAATGCAAAAATACTAAAAAGAAAGATGCAATGGCTCGAAGCGGTTTGGACAGTGGGGAAACCAATCTATTATTTTTTGTAGGCTTTTTCTGGACAATAGGTAAAAATAGATATAACTACGAAAATGGTAAATTTCTCACCGAGCAACTTGAGATCTGATACAACTTGATGAAACGGTGGCCCGATCTTTCGGTGAGACGAAGGTAGCTAACGGTTTGGTGGAGTTTGACCTTGACGATCCGACTATACCATATGCGACATACGCTTTAGCAATTGCTAAACTAACCTCCGATGGTCATTGTCCTTGCCGTAGGCACGATCAACCTAAACAATGAAGTTTGAGTTCCTACAAGCAACCGAAGAACCAGCAAGAACTATGATAAATTGCAATATGAAATTACGAGTATTAAATTGGCACAAGATACCATTGGCGATCTAAACAAGGCGGTAGTCCTACATGACTTAAAGATGCGATAATGTAGCAGTAGCTAAACAACTCAATGAAACCCAAAAACTAAAGGGAGAAACCTAGGGAGTATATAAAGAGAAGATGTGATCTGTTTCAGAGATAGCCTTGAATTGCTTTGGCAGTTGTGGTCTGCTCATAAGGAATTTGGAGATGGGGTTGGATAGGTTGAAAAGAGCACACCATAAGCTTTTCAAAGAGTCTAAAATCACCCAAATCGGAGTCCATATGCTCGAGATAAAGACGTTTGAAGTCAGGGCTCTCTCAGCAATCCGAATCAGAGTCCAGATCTTATGGGACTCTATCTCTAGCTCTCCTTGGACCAAAAGTGACGTGGGAAGACTCCTTGTACAGCATCAATTCATGTGGGGACATCTTCATAGACACATGAACTCCATTCCTTCCTCCTCCCGAGAGCTTGAACTTGAATACTCGCTTGTTCTTGACAATCTTGACGAACCGTCATTTGTTCTTTATAGTTCGAGCAGTGGATGTACTTGATGTAGTGGAAGTAGAGGTGGCAGCGGGTATATCCATGGGGACCATGTCCTCATCATTATGGCAAATTTTATTTGGCTTTGTTGTATTTGAGGCATGAATTGGTTTTAGTTATTATATTGAGGATGTGGCTAGCTATTTTATGGTGACAAAATGATATATTTGAATGGTTTAGATTTTATGAAAGGGAGATGTTTATATATAACATATTTGAGTAATTTTTTATTTTAGAATTGATTTATCTTGTCTCGTAAAAAATTGTTGTAATCGTGGAAAGTTTGTATGGAAATAAATTTTGATAATGTTTTGATATAGTAAAAACCCACGTATTGACATGATTAATTAAAAATATGTTTATCAAGTAAGTCTTATATTAAGTTGTACTTACCGTAAATAAATTTGTAATTATTGGTAGGTCATATCTTTATGAATGAAATAAAATATTGGTAATAATCATTCACATATAGTCAAAACCATACCGACATAGTAATTGTTGGTCATGAAATAAAAAGACTATTGGTAATTATTACTTTCATGCATGTAGTCAAAACCAAATAGTAACGATAATATTAACTAATATTGTATAGATTAATTGGTATGCACTTTATGAGCCTCAACATTTAACATGAATTAATTAAATTTATTTAATTTGTCTTTTAGATGGACCGAAACTAGATGTATGATGGTAACCGCTCAAGTGAACGATACCTTAGTGGCGTGTCAGATTTCATAAGAATTGCGGAAGAGCATAAGTTGAACAGAGGGGAACAAAATATTTGTTGTCTATGCAAAGACTGCGAGAATGTACACATGTTTGAGAACTCAGAGCAGATCCAAGATCACCTAATTCCTAGGGGTTTCATAAAGCGGTACACATGTTGGACAAGTCACGGTGAGCAGCAGACAATCTAGGAAGGTGGTAATGAAGACGTCGTGGAGGAAGATAATTACATGGCATATGATGTCGACTATGATTCAGATGAAGAAACATCGTTGGATGATCGTCACCATTTAGATGAGATGTTGCGCCATGCAGAAGGAAACTGTAATACGTGGGAGTACGAGAAATTTAAACTCTTGACGGGGGACTTGGAGAAACCTTTGTTTGAGGGATGCAAGGGTAAGTACATGAAATTATAATCAGTGCTTAAATTGTTGAAACTGAAGGTAAGCAACCGGTGGTCAGATAAAAGTTTCACAGAGTTGTTAGGCCTCGTAGCAGACATGCTTCTAGAGGGAAACGAGTTGCCTAGAAGTACGTATCAACTGAAAAGTGTTATTTGTCTGTTGGGAATGGAAATACAGGGAATACATGCTTGTCTGAAGGACTGTATCCTCTTCCGAAAGGAGTTCGCAAACCTCCATGCATGTCTGGTATGCAAGTCCTCCTGATACAAGCGTAAGGAGAAAGGTGTCAAAGATGAGGGGGACGAGGTGACGAAAGGAACTCCAGCTAAGGTCATGTGGTATCTGCCTATAATCCCCAGTCTTAAGCATCTATTTGTGAAACCAAAGGATGTAGAACTGTTGCGTTGGCACGCTGATAAGTGCAAGAATGACGGAAAGCTTAGACATCCTGCTGATTCCATCCAGTGGAGAAACATTGATAGAGAATTTCAAGATTTTGGGAGGGAACCAAGAAACATAAGGTTTAGATTGAGCACAGATGGAATGAACCCTTTTGGAAATATGAGCAGCCATCATAGACCTGGCTACTGAATCTGTGTATCTATAACCTTCCTCCTTGGTTGTGCATGAAGCGGAAATTCATTATGATGACAATACTTGTACAAGGACCGAAGCAACCCGGGAACTATATAGATGTTTATCTAGAGCCATTGATGGAAGATCTCATGAAATTGTGGACCTACGGGGAAGATGTATTTGATGCTCACAAGTAAGAGAACTTCAATCTGCATAGCTTGCTGTTCTGCACCACAAATGATTATCCAGCCTTTGCTAACCTTTCGGGGCTGAGTACGAAAGGGTCAAAAGCATGTACTAACTACTAGGATGATATGGCTAGTCAGTGGTTTAAGCATTCAGGGAAACTATGTACATGCATCACCGTAGGTTTCCTTCGAAGAGACCATCCATACCGTCGAATGAAGAAACAATTCAATGGACAAATCGAGAATGGTACACCTCTGAAGCAATTTAGCGGTACAGAGGTACATGACATGATAAAGGATATAAAAGTTACGTATGGGAAGGGAAGCAAAATAAAGGTTATACGTGAGAAGACTGTGTGGAAGAAAAGGTCAATATTCTAGAACTTACCCTATTAGGAGCACCTAGAAGTTCGTCTCTGGCATCAACGTCGTGCACATAGAGAAAAATGTATGTCATAGCATGATTGGTTTGATATTGAATATCAAGGGCAAACAAAGAATGGCTTCAAAACATGGCTTGACTTGTTGGACCTGGGAGTCAGAAAAGAGTTACACTTGAAAGAGACTCAAACTGGACGGATGTTCTGCGAACCTGCCTGTTATACTCTATCAAGGGCTAAGAAAAAAGAATTGTGCCAGTTCCTGTATGGTATGAAAGTTCCGTCCGGCTACTTCTCGAACATAAGAAGACTTGTTTCAATGGAAGAGTTAAAATTGATTGGCATGGAGTCTCATGATTGTCATGTATTGATCACTCAGCTGCTCCCAATCACTATTCAAAATATCCTACCTATCAAGGTTTGAGAGACAATCATGGGATTATTTCATTCTTTAACACAATATCTCAGAAGGTCATCAATCCTATAGAACTAGATGCTCTTTAGGAAGAGGTGGTGAAAACTTTATGTCAGCTTGAGATGTATTTTCCCCCATCATTCTTTGATATTATGATGCATCACACTGTGCATCTTGTGAGAGAGATAAAGTGGTGCGGACCTGTATTCCTTCGAAGCATGTACCCTTTCGAGAGATACATGGGAATTTTGAAGCCTTTTGTATGGAACCGATCATGTCCTGACGGAAGCATCGTCGAAGGATACGCAACTGAAGAGGTCGTCGAGTTCTGTGTCGACTACATGGCTGCAGTAAAACTGATAGGTTTACCTAAATCTCGCCATGAGGGGAGGCTTCGAGGTATCGGAACCATCAGCAAGAAAGATGTCATTCCTAACCGGAAGGATATTAATCAAGCGCACTACATGGTCTTGCAACACATGGCCTTAGTGGGCCCATACATCGACTGACACAAGGCCATGCTACTTGTAGACAATCCGAAAGTGAAGAAACTTTGGGTGATGAAGGAGCACAATCGTCGGTTTAACAAATTTTTATATGAGCAACATCATGGTTCATCGTCATGTGACCCAATGCTCTCATGGTTGGCTAAAGGAACATCATGTACAGTTGTTACATGGTAAGGGATGGACATTAATGGCTACACATTTTATATGAGAGATTAGGACCAGAAGAGCACAAATCAAAACATCATTGTCCGCATAGACGCTCAAGTTACAGCTAGGAAGAAGAGCTCATACTATGGGTACATAAAAGACATCTGGGAGCTAGACTATGTAAAGTTTAAGATTCTGCTGTTTCGTTGTAGTTGGGCAAATCTCTCACATGTGAAAGTTGATAAGTACGGCTTCACAACGGTCGATCTCAGAAGTACCGCATACAAAGATGAACCATTTGTCCTATCTAATCAAGTTCGACAGATATTCTATGTAACTGATCCTTCAAATAAGAGGCAGCACGTAGTAAGGTACTCAAAAAGACACATTGTTGGAGTTGGCGATGTAGTTCATGAGGACGAGTACAACCAGTTTGAGGAGATTCCTTCTTCCCGAAATGGCATGACGGTAGAGGACGAACCAAACCAAGACGAAGCTACATACGTCCACAACGATCATCACAAAGGACTCAACTTTTTAGCAAATTAGATATACCAAATCATGTGGATTCCATAATATAATGTACAATATATATGAATATGGAGGTGTCAATAACATGCACAATATTTGTCAGGATATCAATTACGTATATTTATGCAAGTAAGTCATAAACCCTAATGGTAATGCACTATACGTATGCAAGTAAAGTATAAACCCTAACTCAAAACATAAATAAAGAAGAAAACAAAAAGGAAAAATTGATATCGCAGACGGTTCTTAAATAGAACCGCATATGATAACAACAATATTAAGAATCACTTGCGATAAGTAGGAATCACAGACAGTTTTTAGAGAGAACCAACTATGATGAGTATGCATCGCAGGCGGTTCTTTCCAAAAACCGCTTGTGATGAGCCCCCTTTATATACCCAAAATGTTTTCCAACTCCCACAAAACCTAAGTCTTCACTACCGTGCCACCTCTATCTCGACCTCACTGCCGCCTCGACGCCGCCTCTGTCCTTGACCTCACGCCAGCAGGCTGCCCAGGTCCCCAACATCGCCTCCGCCCCCAACCTAACACAGGCAGGCTGCCTCGGTCCCCGAGCTGCCGCCCCCGACGCTGCCTTCGTCCGCAACGCCACCTCTGCCCTCGACATTGCCGCCGCCCCCAACACCGCCTTGGCCCCCGACGTCGCATCTGGCCCCACTGCCCCTGACGCCACCTCTAGCCCCCGACGTCGCCTCCCGCCCCGCCACCCTCCCGCCCCCCCACCGCCTCTACCCCTGCCCCCTCGTCCAACGACTCCGCCGTCCCCAGAGATAACCAAGTGAGTACTCTTTGACCATTTGCATCTTAGTTCATCTATGTGAGGTTTACTCTTGTAGTTAATATCATCTATGTGGGGTTGAGTTTGTCTGTTATCAAAGTTTTTCTGTGATAATTAACTTGCAATGAGATCAGATACAATGATGATTGATTATATCCACACGGCAATTCTATGCGTTGTATCACTTGCCAGTACTAGCCTCTAACATGTTCATAGATTACCTTTTATTGAGATTATTATTATGCTACCTTTTCTGAACTTGGCCTGTAGATATCATTGATGTTTCTAACTTTGCTATCTCTGTCAGCATGCTGACTATTATCTCATCTAGCATTCTAGATGTCACTATTGATCCATGCTGACTATGAATACTTCCTTCTAGACAGCATGAGTTCATTGTTCATGATATTGTGCACCTATTAGCTAGCAACATGAAGTAGAGCTAACGAGGGACTTATTAAAGTTATTTGTTTATTGTTCATTACTTCTAAAAGTTATTTGTATGTTTTTAAGCAAAGAGGGGCTTATTAAAGTGCCTTGTTCATTGTTTATTACTTCTAAAAATTATTTGTATGTTTTTAAGCAATGAAGGACTTATTAAAGTTATTTGTTCATTGTTCGTTAATTCTGAAAGTTATTTGTATGTTTTTAAGCAACGAGGGACTTATAGCATATTGCATATTAGTTACTTTCTTCTATCATCCCGTTTACTAGTATTAAGTAATAACCATGTGTATCTATATTTGCTTCATTTTTTTCATTACAGTTATGTTATTTTCTGTAAGATGGGGTGGTATCTCGCATGTGACATCTTCACGCACAATCCATAAGACCATAATTCCATATACATAAAATCATGACGGCTAACATAGTTTTTCCCATTGACAGTATCACTAATCTTAAGTACTACATAATCAGTTGGATCCTCCTCCCCACTACCATTGATCTACAATTGGCCATTTGCATCTTAGTTCACTTCAATCCTACCGCTGGGTACATGTGTAGTACTTAGGTGACGAAACGATATTACATGTGACTTAAAGGGAGCAATAAAATAGTATTCGAAGCATCATATATACGACATATATATCACTCCTGGATTACTGTATTGTTGCTCCATTTATTTCCCATTTATATCATTTCACACATTTCTAAATGGGAGCCATCTAATTCTTCTTAATGTTATGCTTCTTTTAGAAGATGTTGAGTCTTGATCGCTCAGCTTCCCTGGAAGCTGCTGGGGACAATTCTGATGCATCCAAAACCATGACATAAACCAGATGGGCTCCAAGAGGACCTAGTCAAAGGCCAAAGGGCTGAGTCCCCATAATAGAGTTACGCCCGTTAGGGGCACCAATCACACCGGAACACGGCAAAATGGAGAACGACATGCGGGATCGTCGCACTGACACGGGTTCTGTTGAATCTGGAATCATGGAAGAAGGTGGTGCGAGATCTTCATCTAGCTGTGGTCAAAGATATCAACACTTACTTTGTGATCCCAAAAGAGCTAAAGGCCTGCGCCAATGCCGCCGCCCTGAAAGTCGCTAATAAAGCTTGGAAGGAGTTCAAGTTTATTCTCCGCCGTGACTTCATCACAAAGGATGAGGAGCCGATCGAAGTCCACAAATGGATGGATCGCGAGATGTGGGCCCAATTTAAGGTGTCCAGGGAAACAGAAGAATTTAGGGCGAAGAGTGAAGTGGCGAAGGCACTAGCGGCCAAGAACACCCACCATCACAGGCTTGGTAGTTCTGGGAATGCGTCCAAAGTATGGAAATGGATGGACGAGGAGGAGATGGCACGCCTAAATGACCAGGCCCCGCCATTTCCCAACATAGGACCACGAAGTGCACGAAATTGGTTGTACGCGAGGAGGAATCCAGGTGCAACATCTTCGAATGCCCAATCCTTCACGAGCAAAACAACCTAGAAGGTCTACTCTAAATTGGTAAGGTGTCATTTACAATACCTACCTCTCAGTATATCCATCACCTCAATACTAGATTTAGTAATTTGTTCTTCTATTACAGGAGAACCTTTCGACACAATCCTCCCCTTGCGAATTCCAAAGGGAGAAAGTGTAATACCCAAATTCAACGATTAGGGTTTTGCCCTGCATTCATGCATACATGTCATCATCCCCACACACCTTACTTAAACTTAGATGTAATATGATCATATTTTATAGAATATGTACATATCTCATCCTCGGTGATAAAATTTCACAAACACCAATCAACTTATTTGAAATTTTCAAATTTTCAAACTAGTATTAGTATGTGGGAGGGTGGAACATCATCTCTCTTTTCCCTTCCCTAGGATTGGGCCCAAGACCCTCTCGTGCTGTTAGGGTTTAGGGTTCGAATTCGCAAATAAGGGTTAAACGGTAATTCAAGAGATAAGGGATAATTTTGTGGATGAAAAGTTCTCAAATTTGGCAAGCACCCATGGTTAGTCAAAGTCTAGCCCCACACAAGTTTTCAGGATTTTTGGATGGATTTAAACCCTAGCTACAGTTCAAACCTAATTTTGAGCCACATTGGAAATTAAATTCAAATACAGGTCAAATAGTGCTCAAATCATTCCAAACTCCTACAGTAGGTCCCACATAATATTTTGGGGGCCCTGTAAAAATTTCAGAATATTTGGAGTTGATTTGGTACATAAAATAATAGGGGGAATAGCTCTAGATTAAATAAAAACAAAAAGGAAAAAGGAAACCCTAACTAACCTGGGCCGAGACCCGCTTCCCGGCCCACTCGGCCAGCCCGCGCTAACCCGCCCCCCCCTTTCCGTTTTCCCTCCGCAGAAGGCGCCCCCGAGCCCGGTGCGCCTCTCCTCTCACCCGACGTGCGGCCCCGCCTGTCAGGATGCGTCGGCCACGTCCCCGACGCCGGTTCGTCGCCGTGGGTGGTGCCCTCCGCCCCTGTCCGAACTCCCGACCGGCGCCCGCCCCATAAAAGCCCCTCCCCTCGGTTTGGACATCTCCCCCCAATGCTTTTGGAACCCTAGCCACTCCTCCCCTTCCTTCTTCTTCCATTCCCGAGCCTGTCGCTGCCTTCGTCTTCAAGTCCCGGCCGTGCTCCGACGAGCAATCGTCGCCCATCGCCGCCTCCCCGAGCTCCCCCGACTCCTTCCCGAGCTCAACCGTTCTTCTCCACACCTCCTCCACTCCTCCTTGCTGCGAATCCGTGCCTAACCTCCCCGTTTGCCCCGCGTTCGTCCCCACCTCCGGTGATCCCTCCGGCGAGCTCGTGCCACTGCTCCAGTGCACCCCGAGCTCCATCTTCTAGCTTCCGAGCATGTTCTCATCCTCCGCTAACCCCCGTGCACCCCTCTTCGCAGATCTACGCCTGGAGCAGCCCCGCCACCGCCACTGCCACCGCTACCCGAAGCTTCTCACCGCCGGTCACCGTCACCAGCCGTCTCCAGTGGCCCTCCGCCTCTCTGCACCGGTGCATTGGATTCGGGGTTAGGCCCCGATGCTCCTGCCCTTCTCTCCCCAACCTCGGGTGCCCTAGCTCGCACCCGAGCCTCCTCCGGCGATGTTCCGGTGAGAGCGCCACTGCCAGAACCCGTCCTCCGGTTAAACCCGCGAGAGAGAGAGAGAGGGGAGAGGGAGATGCCGCGTGGCTGGCTCCGATTGGTCCCGAGAGCCCAGTCAGCACTGACCCCTGGGGCCCGGCTGTCAGCCAGAGGGTTTTAAAGATTTGGATTCTGGGGTAGGCTAGTTCGGGTGCGCATATCTGTTAGGGATTGATTCGGGTACACATAGCATTTAGGGTTTGAACAGATTAGGGTTAGTTTTTGTATAAAAATTCAAATGCCCATATCTTTTGAACCGTATGTCCAAATTTGATAAATTTTATATATTTGGAAAGCTCACGAAATTCTCTACAATCTGGATGAATCAAAAATTAATTTTGAGCAATTGTACAGTATGATATGTAGGGTTTGTTATTTTGCTTTGCCATGAATCGGTAAACCCTAGTTTCACGATCGTAGCTCGGATTTTGGCAAACTTTATATCGTTGGAAAGCTTGTGAGATTTCCTACCACATGGCTGGAACAAAACTTTGAGATTTGAAATGTAAAATCCAGATTCACTTGAGTTTGGTTTAAAGCGCCGTTATTCGTACGATATTGTCGGTAGCTCCTAACTTGATGAGTAAAACCCTAAATTCAATGATCTCAGTTGCGTTAGACTTATACCACAGAACCCTTTCGTAGGACCAACATTTTACCATGTTTCCATTCACTGTTTATCACATCCCCACTATAACTAATCACCGCATAAAATGACATGCATATGGTTAGGGTTACGAGTTCACCTATACTAGGTTAGTTGGAGCAATGCTCGCTGTAGTGGAACCCTAACATCTATAAAACATCTTAGAATTCTTTCCTAGCGTTTTCATCTCGTCGCATGCCTACATACACCACTAGGACGACAATCTAGTCTTTACGCATGTCACCTAAGAAATTGTCGTTACGCCAAATCCTTAGTATTCCTAGGTTGTCCTATTTTGGTCTTGCATGTTTACCATCCTTTATCATGCATACATGCTGGATCTTAATATTTCCTTTATCGCTTATTTCCGGTATTCGCATTGCTTGCACTAGAGCTCGAAGAAGGAGACCTCCAGGCTCACGACTCAACGCAAGATCAGGAGCAGTTCGAGGAAGGCAAGCAGAGCTTGTTGCATCTTTTAATTGTTCATTACTTGTTTTACTTATCTATATGTTGATGTGTGGATCGCTGTTCAGAAATTGTGGTCGAGTTCGGGTTAACTAGCATGATTAGGGTGTGCTGTAAGTTATGTCTAGCCATGATTGAAATTAACCTGATGCACTAAGTATTTGAACCTACTAAGGTGAGATGTGAGAGCCGAAGGGAAAGTGTCAGATGGATAAAGTTGGTATCATTGGAGGAGCATGTTGCGACCAGGTGTATGGAGAGTGTTGTCGCGATACCAACTCTGAGGTGACTCCATCGTGATTACTCCCCTTGTCACGCGTGGACGTTAGCGGCATCGAGGCTGGGGTGTAGTTGAGGTAAGACTAAGACCTTTGGAGCCTTGCAACCTCCAAGGGATAAGGCACTCTTTACACTCAGGGTGATCGATGGCCGGTAACGATCCGAGAGATCAAATGAATGTGTGGTCGTGATGGTTCACTGTCAATGTGGAGATATATTCTGTCCCAAGTAACTGGGAGATGGCAAGTGAGAGCCACCGTAATTGCATTTTGAGGTGCACATGCGACTAGTGAGTACCATCACGTTCCTCCATTAAGTGGCATGGAATCTGGTTTGGTAGTGGTTTTCCATGATATGTCTTCTCCTGTCAGTGAATTGTTCGTATGATTATGCCTTGCTAACTAGAATTGCACCATGTTTACTTTCGGTTATACTAGTATGTGTAGGACATCTAATCAAGCACGGATAAGTCTTGCGAGTACCCCGTACTCACCTAGGATATTCCTAGATCATTGTAGGTGAGCCAGCGGTCGAAGAATTCTTCGACGATGTCTAGTGCATGGTTTCCTTGGTTGGCTATCGACTCAGGGATTTTTGTGGCTTTTGGTCAGCGGTCAATGCGTCGCTGTGGGACTCATTTACTTTTCTTCCGCTGTTGTTTAATTACTCCGTACTCGGATATGTTTCCGGTTATGACCGACTGATGTAATCTTATAGTCCGACGTGGACAGCTTGTTTACTATTAAAGTAGTGCTTTGTTGTGATATTCAAGTCGTTATTCGGGCTGCCCATATGCAATGTGTGTATGATATGAAGTGTATGGGTATGCCGTGAAGAGTTACGGTTGTTCCCCTTTTTACTATGTCGAGCAGAAATCGGTTGAATGACCTGCTGGTTGAGATGCTGTGCCGGCCAGGCAGGGTGTGGGCGTATTCTACCGGGCTTTCGAGCGACCCACTAGCTTCCGAGCTAGGTTAGGGTGTGGGTAGAATCGCCGGGCTCCTCCGACCTTGCTTAGCGTGATAGAATCCGGGAACGACTCTAAACCTTCACCGGATCAGGGAATCGTATGTGGTTCTGGGAAGTTTAGTCGCTTCCGGCCGGCTTGCGTTGGTCAGGTGTCGGATCACTCCGCCTCGGTGAGTACGGCGCAGGTACCGTGCCACCAGGTCGACTGGTCCTTCGGCCCTTGGCGATCATTCGTTCCCCTAATCATATGCAATTCCGGGTCCGTGACAGAAAGATATTCTTACCCAGGCCATCGGCACCAAGGAGCATCCGGGTCGCACGAGGGGTACTGGTGTTTATGCCACCTAGAGAGATTGATTCTCGGATGATTTACATCGATAGAGGAAGAAGAGCATGACCAAAGGCGAGCGCGGAGCAAGAGAAAGAGCCGCTTTTACAGAAGAAATCACTGCCACAGTGGAAATGAGGGTTGATGCTCATTTAAGAGCCCTTGAGGATATGGTGGCTATGGCCTCACAAGGCAATGTTCAAATACATAGCAGCCCTGCTAGTAATCGAAGTGTAACCAAGCCTCCATCCCTGATAGTGAAGTTGATCGCACCATCTCGTATCCTGTCGATGAGATCCTGATAAATATATTTCAATCTCAAGTTCCACTTACAATTCTGTCACAAGCCATATGTAGCTAATTATTCTATCTTGTACCACATTTTACCTTCAAGGAACGACGTGGTACAAACTATTGGTGTGGCTTCTTTACGACAAGCCTTTAGAGGTTGCAACAGGGATGGCATGTCCATCCAATGAAGGTGATCTCATCCATCGTGTACCAATGGCGCGTGAGAATGCGAAGTTCAGTATGGACAATGTTTATGACACATGCAAGTCCATTAAGCTGAAGTTTCTCGCCAAACGATGAGATAATGAGACTGGGCCAAGCTGAAGGGACTTTCATCTAGTGGCCCAAGAAAGATGTTGTATTGGAAGACTGGCAACCTCCATGTATTGACCAGGTTGAATCACGGGAGGTAGACCTACCCATGATTTTAGAGCCTAATATTGGATGTAATGAGGACACCACAATCGCTACGGTGCCAGTGGAAACCGCTGATGGCCCCCGAGCTTCCAACAAGGGTCCAGTCGTCTCCCACCAAATCATCAAAGCTGATCGTTAAAAGAAAGCGAGGCGCTAAGTCAAAGGCGAAGGTGCTCAAGGAACCACACCTTTACCTTGAAGAAGACTTCCCCTTCGCGCCATTGGCTGAGAAATACGTTGAAGGAGAGCCATGGCTCAAATCGCCAAAGGCGCTCAATTGCCTCCAAAAACATACCCATCAGTTGCACTAGTACTACCTCAAAGAGGTCAAGAAGCCAAAGAATGAATAGACCACAACTATCAAGGTGGAGTTCACTACCAGACATTTCTACAACGACTTCAAGAACTGATAGTTATTTGTGAACTTTATGGACTTGTGGGAACTGTACAACCTCCGGTCCCTCGAAGTCTGTCTTATCAGATGCTACACACTGTCACTATTCGCAATCACAGTCAACATTCCTGTTATATGTACTATTTCTACATATATGTAACCCATACCTTCTTTATGTATAGGATGATGATTGAACAATATAGAAGGATTCACGTAAACACAGGGTTCCTCAACCCATACATTGTCTCCATGAGGAATATCACAGAGATGGAAGACATTGTAGCGGAGTACGTGTTGAACGCCTTACTTGCTCAACGAGATAAGAATTTCATACTTTTTTCATACAACCAGGTATAAGTGTTACACTACCTACTTCACCATTAAAGGCTAAACTTTATTTTTAAAAATAATGTGAATTTACTAACCATTGAGACTATATGCAAAGAGCATTGGGTTCTTGTTCTCATTATACCAAACCATCCAAGGCTCATGTATATGAATTCGTTATTATGAGCAAGTAAGCATATTTCCAACGTACACAAACCTACCGCACTACTTTCACGTTGCAATGCCGAAGACAAATCATTTCGATTCACATAGGGTTTGGAAGAGCTATCTCAAGAAGGGAGGAAAAGGTGCCAATCAGCCTCTTTTACATGACAAGGGCATTAGTGTATGTTTCTATACTCAATAATTTTTTTCGTAAATTGTCGTAATGACGATCTCCAACTACTAACCAATTGTATATATTACTAGTACCACCAACAACAAGGAGGGATAAGTGTTTGTGGCTTCTATGTTTGCCACAACATGGAAATAATGCACACTACATTAGCAAAATGAAATCCAGGTTTGACGCTATTGCGATAAGTATTATCATATTTCTCTTCATTATAAGTACATGACTTTAATATACATTCTTAACGATAGCAGAAAGGCATTCCTAAGGCGTCATTGGATTCATCCCATCTGGACCGGATAAGAGAACACATTGTTGTGTTCCTTATTAGAGATGTTATCGATCCTTATGGCCAATTCCACGCCTACGACATGGAGGGAGGCGAGTTCATCTTAGTTAAGAAGTGATATGTATTTCTTTGTGAACTTTTATATCGATGTCAAATTTACTGAATTGATGTGACATGAGGTGGATAAAATTGAGAGTTTAATTACTTTGTGAGATATGATGTTGATAAGTTTGATGAGAGTTCATTTTGTGACTCAACTCAATTTATGTGATATGTATCAATTTTCTGTGATTCCATATGATTCAAATCTGATTACTATGAATGAATGAGATGAGTGTATGGATATGTATATGTATTGTATGCATTGTTTCCTGCTGCTATGGAACAACCTGAAACAATTAGGTATGCTATAGAACAGATCGCAGGTGGTTCTAATATAGAACCACCTGTGGTGGCGGCATATCGCACGTGGTTCGTATGGAGAACCGCATGTGATGAGTGTCCTCATCTCAGGCCGTTCTTATGGGGAACCGCTTATGATATGCCCTTATCACGGGCAGTTCTTGTAGTGATCCACCTGTGATATGCCCTCATCAAAGGCTCTTGCTTACAGGCTGTTTGGTAACACTACTACAGAGCAGATCATCGCCCACGGTTACAAAAGCTCACCACATATGGTTCTAGCGCCTGTCACCACTGGCCAGTCACCGATGTGAGGGGCACATCGCACACAGTTGGACCCTTTGGCTTGTGTACAATTAGTATCCACATTGCACAAGGTCAAACGCAATGAAACATGTGCGATGATTAACCACATCGCACACAGACAAATTCTCCAACCGTGTGCGATGACTGACCACATCGCACACGGTCAGAACCTCTGGACCGTGTGCGATGCTGGGCACATCGCACACAGGTTAGGCCGCCAAATCATGTGTGATGCTGGGCACATTGCACATGGCCAAAATTTGACCATGTGAGATGCAACAGCAGCAACAACAACAATTCATCAGGCAAAAATATAATTTCACATAATTCATTCATCAGCCACATATACAGATTTCATCCATCAGCCAAATACATAGATTTCGTCCAAACACAAATAAAACAGATCGAGACCTCGATCACATAGATTTCACAGCCGACATATATAAGCAAATTGAATATTAGTCCATAGCCATTCACAGCTACATAAGCATAAGTTCACAGCCAACATTCACACAAGTTTAATAGCCATTCACAGCTACATAAGCATAAGTTCACAGCTAGCATTAGCACAAGTTTGGAGCCATATCTAACAAGGTTCACAGCCAACACAAAGAAAATAAAGACCTCACAATCAAGGTGATTTAAATTGCCCCTTTTCTGATATGACATGCGAGACGAAGAAGTAGGCAAACTATCCTCTAACTTCGACAATCTCAACATGGCTCAACAGTTTTTCATCCATCAAATTCAAAATCTGCACAAAGTAATTAAATTCAGATTTGGCTGCATACAGCTAAAAAGTAAAATCTTGAGAGTCTGATACTACTAACCTTAGGGAGGCTAGTAGTGACTTTTATCCTTGAACTCGAGACGACCCTCAACATTTGCTTACAAACGTAAAAAGTACAAAGGTTAGTTCCTACTGGTTGTTGATCACACTGAAAAGTTGTTGATGAATTACGGCATCAATTTGGGCATTAACTAGCATTAATTAGCACTTCGAAGAGTATTGTAGCAATTGTTACCTTAAATATGTTGGTCCCGTGTTGCAAGACCGACGGATTTCTCTTTGCTGAGAACCTCCCTCCACACTTGATATACTCGGAGAAAGCACTATCCAAGAATTCATGAATCGTCGAGTAGTCATGAGGTGACACATGGAGTGAATTAAGGTGGACGGTTTTGCTCCATTTAGGTATGATGATAATTAAGATCCAATGTTCTCTAAAAAAAAATTACAACCCGTGTGGAATGATGATAATGGAGGTACAGTTAATGTATAAAAACACACTTACTCCTGGTTATATAGAAGTAGAATGAAATCTTTGTTCTATTGAGCCATCAACACCTTGATAACATAATTGTATACCCTTTCCCTATTCCTGTCGATTTGTTGCTTCCAGGCCAATTGTGGGTCCAAAAAACCTACTGGTTCTTTCCGTGCTTTGCATTTGGTGATCATGTTCCTAAGCATAGGAAAGAAAAAAAGTTATCATTTAGGAAACAAAAGAGAGTTGCTTGAATATGGAATTTCTTTGTAAAATACTTACAATGTGAAGTATCTCATGAGGGAGGCATCGAGCATATCTAGGTTGAAGAGGAGGAACATGTCCTTAAAGCCCACAGTGCAACAATTATCAAAATCATGAAGGAAATGCTCCTTCTTGAAGAACACGGGAAGGCTCAACTCACCTGCTTTAGACAGCTTCGTATAGTGTTCATGTAGCTTTTGGCAAAAGAAACCTGCCGCCACCAGGCCTCTGGGGAGTAGCAATGGCTCTTCTTTCTGGTACTTGCGTGCGAGCTTCGCTGGGGGGAACATTCGTTTGAATTCTTCGTCGCTTAACCCTATCTCCTTGCCCCTGCCTTTACCCTTGCCCTTCGGTGGCACTCGAGTACTCTTAGTCTTCACTAGGGGAGGGGCGATGGCGGTAAGTCAAAAATTGGTGGTGTCGGAAGCACTGGCAATAGTTTGGGTGACTCTTGAGTTAGTGGGTTGGAAGGTGGCTCGGACCGCATGCTTATGAGAAGCTGTGATGAGAAAAGTGGCTCAGATGCAGGAGCCAATGGTGGGAAAGTAGTAGGTGGTGGCGATGTGAACTACAGAAGGAGTATGTCCTTCTTGGGCCACTGGATGAATGTCATCTCCGCCTCTCCCAAGGTCTGGTGTTCGACATCCTCACTTATGTGAAAGAGCGGGAGGCTTTAGAAGCCAGGCTCGACTTTATAGACGGTGCACCTTGCAAACCCTAGATTTATCGGTACACCATACATCATAGCTCCCTCAGCCGGCGGATGAACCAACCCTAAGCTGCCACTAAGGGAAAAGCCATGTGCCCTGTTGGCACTTGTAGCTTGCACTTCGTCGGCCCCATGATGTCGTTGATAGGAGACCTGGCTATATCAAGTAGGCCTTCAACCCCATCGGGAGCTGATGCACAGCTACTCCTACATGCACCAGGGCTTGGGTGTGCAAGAGCTTCCAGCGCTTGTGCTCTGTACCTCTCCCCCCACATGGCTTTTTCTTTTGGCAGCCTTTCCTCCATCATGCCAGCAAATTGGACGAGTAGCTCTTATTCATCTGCTCTGCTCTTGCCCTTTTTCCCACACGCATCAACTCCTTGTCTTGTGGGAAAGCCTTCCTATGGCCGACGTTGGTCCCTATCGCCCGAGAACGACCCGAGGTCTCCTTGGTTCCCAAAGCGGCTGTGAGAATGTCATTAGACACTTGGGGCTAAAATGAGTCTTGCGAAGCCTGAACGCCCAGCTCTTTCTATAAATAAAAATGTAGAATTAATATGTACATAAGCATTGTGATAGTTATTGACCGACTACTAAATGAGGTAGTCACTCTTACCATAGATTGGTATACTTCTTGGTCTGCTGGGTTGTGCAACACAAACTGACCCGACTCATCAGTTGTTGACCTCGCTCTCAGGAAGTCTCTTGCCCGATCTCCCACAACGTCAGGAAAAGGCACGTCGGCCTCCTTTTCCCAAATCTTCTGCTTCCCATAGTATCCTTTGACCCCCATTCTATGGGGGGTGTTTGTTCTTCGTGATTAGAGCCTTGCCTGCTTCACTCGTAGCAAGAAAATCTGGTGTTCACCGAATCTCCACAAATCTAGCCTACTGCTTGGGTTTAATGTGTGGATACCTTGTCAAGGGATCTTTATTTTTCTTCATAAATTTTTGTGTGTAGGACATACTTAAAATTCCAAAAAACATCCTTTGCCTTGGAGAGGGCACATTCTTTCACCTGCTTTTTCCATTGTACCAGCATCCTGAAGTGTTTCATTATCACGAACACTATGGCCTCGCGCCCCTCCTTAGTAACTTTTTTCCAATCTTCCAAGTCAATGGGGACCCGTTCCCTTACAACTGCCCCGCACATAGTGCAGAACTTCTCTGTTTTTTCTGTATCTGTAGGAGCCCCGCTTTTCTCGTCGATCGCCTCCACTTGCCATACTCCTTTTAGCTTTTTGCTTGGTTTCTAATTCCTCTTCCCTTCTTGACAATTGCTACGGTTTCTAGTTCAATAGTCCCTTTCGGCTGTGATGATGAGTTTTCATCGATCTCTCTCACGGAAGTATCCAGCGATTCATTACCGGACGTCATAGCTAAACAATAGGAGAATAATCGCACAAATAATAATAGATAAAGGAAGGAGTAAATAATAATGGAAGCTAGTGCTAGCACAAATAATGATAGGTAAATAATAGTGATAAACCAACATTTGTGACTTGATGCTCATTGCGTACCCAGTTTTTAGGCCAGATAATCCCTTGTGATTACTGTACCGGTCCCATGATCAGTAGCCGGTACACACAAGTTAACCTGTATATCATTGTCATACACGCATATATCAGTATATAACGTGTAGTTTGACCATTCAGGTTGAAGTCTGATACCTGTAGCCCAACGGCTATAAACTTGCAGTTGAAATCAAGCGGTGATGTGGCCCATCAGTATGCCATACCCGACAGGCAACTGACTGGGGTTACGCCCTAGCTCTCGCGAACTCAATCGTATCCTCGGAGTTGATGTCTCTTTCGTCTAGCCAAATCAACAAGCCAGGTGAGTACATAGAATGTACTTGCAAGCATCCCACAGGATGAATATAACGGACATATTTCATGCAAGGTTTGTTCAATAAAAGAGGCTCTATCCTATGTTGAAGGTTGAGCGGAAAAGTAAGTTTTCATTTGAAATACGATGGTAATAGATTCAGAAGCATTTCTAAAAGCAAGCCCGTCTCTGACGGGTCAGGATCTGGTGGCAGAAATTACATTCTGACAATCGTCAACTAGAGGCTGATAACCCGTGTATCGTCTCAAGCAATCCTTAAAGCTTACTCGTGCTTCCACCTCGCAACACGGGCTAGGTTTCACTTCTGCAGTTCCTCACTACTAGCCTGTAGCTCAAACTGGACACTGTGGACACATCATGCCCACATCCTTAATCCCATTCCCACATTTTGTAACCAAAACTTAGTCTAACCAGTATGTGGCCTTTCCAAGTTGTGTCCATAACCGAGGACGTGGCTATCCGAATAGATTTTAACACTCTGTAGAGGTTGTACGGCTTTACCCACAAGATGTAAGTCTCCCTTGTTACCATGGCCAAATAAGCACTCTCCATGAGGAGTGCCGGCAGGGTTATTACAACAAGACCTTTTCTCCATTTTCATACCAGTGCTAGACCCGCTAGATAAGATCTACCCAGTCTCCGCTTGTGCTCGGTGATACCCGACCCCACAACCCGAAGTGGACTTATCTTTATATCGAACCTCTACCCACGTATCACGTGGA
Source organism: Stipa capillata (assembly GCA_019208055.1). NCBI lineage: Eukaryota > Viridiplantae > Streptophyta > Magnoliopsida > Poales > Poaceae > Stipa > Stipa capillata. Next base: position 22,443 of record JAGXJF010002491.1, read on the forward strand.
GGCCCATCAGGGAACCTCTACCCACGTAATACCGTGGAGATCCTCTAGGGATGCCAATCTACCTAGCACACTCTTCCTACTGCCCACGGGTCCAGACACTAGCAATCGACGTGGTAATTAGCCAAGTCCTTTCCATAAAGGACAAGTGGACGTACGGGGTGAACTTGGTCGAGCGGCACTTATGCTCGGTCCTTAACTGATTCGAGCAAGACTGCACATCATCACCTCACAGTCATGTCTCTACATGCTACAACCATTCCTCCGATCTCCACTTACTGTCCTCGCCCGAATCAAAATCATCCTCCATTTTAATTAGGGTTTTGGCAAACATCACTTTCAAACCATCACCTCAGAAGGTACTCGCCATTCCGAGGGTTTTAGATCCCATGTCCGAGGGAGTTTGTAAAAACCGAACAAAATTAGGTTTTTATCTATAGCAGGTCTAAGCTTGGCTATTGCCTATATCCTTATTATTTTGCCGGTCGTGTGACAACCGATTAACTATGACTAGGGTTACAAGGTTCAGAATATCAGACCTATGTCATATGCAACTACTGGTTATAGCTAGGTCTAGCATAAAATATCGTTGATATTCACGTAGCATGTAGAGTTGCAAACAAAATAATTAAATTTTCGCACATATGGGATTTAACATGATCAAGGTGGGAATGCTTGCCTGGCAATATCGGCTGGATCTTGGTCTTGTGCCCGATACTGCATCTGTCTGGGATGTCTCCACGTGCTTCGTCGTAACATCGGGACTACACATCGGAAAAGCGTCGTATAAATCAACGGTGAGAGGTAAAAATCAAGAACATCGAATATAAAACCAGAAGAATCAATTCATGAAATCATAACATGTTTGGTTGGCAGTTTGATTTTATGACGCTTTAGAAAGTTAGAAACGGGTGCTTTAGGTTATCACGACAAAAGGTATCAATTTTGGGCTTTCTGTCGAGAGAGGGTTTCTGTGGTTTCTATTGAGTTAGAGTGAACGCATTTTAGGGTTTTCATTTTATTTGAAAGCAGGGAGTCGTAAAGGATAGTGCTAGGGGATTTTGAAACTTTGAGTAATAGCTGTGCAGAACATAGCAAAATCTAGTTTCCTTATCAGTACACTAAGCATATTAGGGTTTCTTCAAGATTTTTGGGATGCATGCCTCATAGTTTTTAGGCAAATTCTTGGAATTTCAAGATATACCTAAGTCCAAAGGATGAAAATTGGTTTGAAAATATTTTAAAAGGTAGAGGGAGTGCCCTAGACCCATTTTACAATATGATTCTTGTTATGAATTGCCAAGTCTTAATTTAAATTTGAAATTTCCATAAATTTCAAAAATCCTAAAAATAGCACTGATGGAAAGCTTAGAGAAATTTAGAATTTTAGAAGGAAGAAGGAATTAATTTGGATGAATACTTTTGGAGATATCAATGCCCGAGGGATGGTTATACTGTGAACGCTCTCTGGTTAACCTAAGTCTATATTAGAGGATGATGTCATACTCACGGAAATACGTGTTGGACAAAGCAGAAGCGGCTTTAGGGCTGAAAGCAATGAAAAGGTGTTTCCTATGTGGGAAAGCGTATTTTGGAGAGAAGGCAGGGGAGAATACGCCTTCAAGTTAGGGATGGTACACACGTGATGGTACACGCGTTCTTTGGTTCTGCTGCTTGGGCCCAAGCTGTCGCTATACAGGGAGGAGAGAGTGGACCCTGCTTCATCTTCCCTGTTCCAAAATAGAGAAAGGGAATGGGGAGAAGAGGTAGTGCCAGAAGGGGCTTCCGGAAGCTCCACCGAAGGGAGCTAGAGGTCATGGCTGGTATGGGAGAGGGAGAGAGGTGGAGTAGAGCGCTCGGTGTTTGGGCCTTCGGGTGCTCGGCCGGGGTAGATGCCGACACTGGGGAAGGCTCCTAGGGGCGGTGGACCAGCGTGGCAGCTGAGCGGCCGTGGCGAGGTGAGTTGACCAACGGCCTGACCGGAATGGCGCGACCAACGGCGGGTAGAGATGCAGGGCCATGGGGAGACATGGCGCTGCCGGGGAGGAGCGTGGCCCGGGGTGGCGGCAGAGGCGGGCTGAGCAGAGGCCACGTGTGGCTTGGCTGGCCGGCGGCGTAGAGGAGAGGTGCAGGCCGGGTGGCGCTTGGAGGAGGAGTGACGGGGAGCAACGACTGACCCCACCAATGACAATGCCCACCGGCGGCAGTGTCCGCCAGTAGCGGCGCATCAGAGGAGATGACAGCGCCATTTCCATATGCGGTGATTTCAATCGGGATGAGCCCGAGTGGGGAGATGGGAGCGAGCGTCCAGTGGGGGAGTAGGAAGACACGGGGGAATGGCTAGGAAGCTTCAGAGGAGATGGAGCTTGGCGATGGAGGGAGGAAAGAGGCAGCTCGGGTTGCAAGGTGTGCGCAGGGAGAGAGGAATCAAGGAAGGAGGATGTGAGCTAAGTGCTGGTTTGTGGGGTCCTGGGAAGAAGCAATGGGAGGAGGGGAGATGCAGGTGGGAGCTCGAGTTGGAGGAGAAATGGGGAAGAATGTGGCTAGGGCAGGAGCTCGGCTGCTGTAGTGGTAGGTGCCGATTACTATTGCTAGGGAGGAGGTGGCGCAGGGAGCAGTGCTTGCACTGGAGCTTAGCAGAGGGGAGAGATGAGAAGGCTTTGGTGGAGGAAGAGGATAGGAAGGAAGAGGGGAGCTGGCTGGTGGGGCCTGGGTCCACGTGCAAGTGAAGGAGGGACAAGTCGGTTGGTACAGCTTGGGGGCAGGTAGCACGTAGGAAGAAGAGGTAGTAGAGAAAAAGAAGTAACACAGGGAAATAATAGTGCAATGCTCGTTGGAACTTTGGGGCATTTCTAGGAGGGAACTTTTCACCAAGGTAGCAGGATTTTAACTCAAAAATGGCCTCCAAATAGCCAGGAGTTGCTTCACAAGAATTAGGAAGCTCTCTTTTCTTTTTCTTTTTTTTGAATTTGAGTTTCGCATATTATTTCACAAATAGGCTTGGAGGATGCCTGGCATAATAATTTATGAGGAGCAATTTGAGTCCAGGAAGGATGTAAGATCTAAGATTAGAGTTTTGCTCGAATATCGAGGGAAAGAAAATTAGGTGTACAAGTTACTTGAGCAGTGGCAAGAATAACTTTGGATTCTAGGCAAGATTAGACCCGGCATTGAGATGGAGAAAAGAGCAGGTATGTACACACACATACATATGTAGATATACAGGATGATATGTTCAGATGACATGGGAGCCAAGGGCAGCAAAGCTGCCACATGGTACTTTAGGTTTTGAGGATGCACAAGCCCGTACGGATTGTTCAAGTATGAGCTAGCAATGGAAATGAGGAGTTCAATATATGGAGAGAATGACTTAGGTCATATGGTCGAGTTACGATTTAACCCGTAGCTCGGGAATAAGTTAGGGCTTGTGTGTATGTGTACATGTAGAGACAGTATATACGTTCGTACATTCATAATAGGGCATGGCGAAGCAGATGGTAGAAGATCACATCATTCGGAAGAGGTTCATGACGTATATATGTCTTAATTTCGCAAAAGTACCGTGTGGGCACTTAGCGGCAGATGTTGGTCTAGGTTGCACCGGCTAGGCAAAAGGGAAAGAGATGCTGAAGGTGTGTTCGTGGCGGAAATGCAAAGGGCGAGTAGCCACGTATGGAGACAAGGTGTAAAGCAATAACCTTGCCGGACAGAGCTTCGACAAAGCGGAGATTAAGGGAATAGGAACAGAGGTGGAAGACTTTGGGCTTATCTCACTTTAAGGATTTAGCAGAAGCATGATTTGAATAAAAGTTTTAATCTGGTGTACTTTAACTGACATTATTAGCGAAAAAGTTTTGTTAGCCCTAATTTTTATGTTTCGGAAAATCAGGGTGTGACACAAAGCCTCATCGCACACGGTCATCTGGTTAGGACCATGTGCGATGAGTCTCACATCGCACATGGTCATATGGTCAGGACCGTGTGCGATGAAGTTTTGTATTTTTCGAGCGAAGGTACTAAAGGTTCTTATGCATGCATCCTTCCAACATCCTATTCTAGCTCAACTGGTAACCTCTTAGCATCTATCTCCTGTGGTTTTGAGTTCGATCCTCAGCCACCCCATTTTTTGAATCTTTTTATAACCTACAGTATATAGTTAATAAATCATATAGTTCAAATGATTACATATTCAAAATGAGTCTCAAATTCAAATTTATTTGTCACTCCACTACATAATTTCCTTAGTTCAAGCGATTACATATTCAAAATGAGTCTCAAATTCAAAAAAATTCATCACTCACTACATGATTTCCTTTGTATACTAGCCAATCAGAATGATCTTCTCGTAGGTAGCAAGTTTCTTCATGGTCTTGCTCGTCGACTCTTATGCATTCTCCAATAGGTGGCAAGTCATCAAACTGATTGTATTCATCCTCATCGACAACAATCTCAACTCTTACAATACTCCTTTTTCCATACATCACTACATGGCTGTTCTTATGTGCGAAGTCTTTCACATAGAAAATTTGGGTAACTTGGTAGGCTAAAATGAAGGGTTCATTTTTGTATCCCACTTTACTGAGATTGACATACGTTGAGCCGTAATTGTCAACTTGGACATGTCTGAGATTGACCCATTTGCACTTGAGAGAATGTCACATAGTCAAGCTCCCAAATCTCCTCTATGATCCTTGTAGTAAAATTTCTTCTTTCCATCTGTATCTATGGCTTCTACTCAGACAAAGCTATTCTGAAAAATGGTCTTCTCATCTCTATCCTTCATGTAGAACGTGTACCTATTTATGTTGTATGCTTGCCAACTATAACTGTAAATGTTGGCCCTTTTGCCAACCACGTTAGCGTGTCATCTGTCGGCCTGTCAACGATATGGTTCTGCAACAATTGGCTAAATGTCTGGTTGTGCTTATTCAAGATCCAAATGTATGACACTTTTGGAACCCTTGCCGTAGCTTGTTCACGTGTTCTTCGACATAAGGGGAAAATATTGTCATGTGCTGCAAACCATAAAATGGGCTATATTGTCAAATAAATGAGTACCCTTCCAGCTGACATCTTTTCCGAGAGTTCCATTTCTAGATAGCCTTCCCTCATGGCGAGACCTGGGCCCACCAATAGGCTCTGAGTTGTGCATGTAATTGGTGCAAAACTCAACCACCTCCTCCGAGGTATAACCTTCTAGATACTAGCCTCGAGCTTGTACCGATTCTGCACATTGTGCTTACATATTCCCATGAACTGCTCGAACGGATACATGCTGCATAGAAACACAGTCCATCACATCTTTATATTGTACACAAGGTGTGTAATGAGATGGACCATGACATCAAATAACGAGGGCGGGAAGAACATCTCCAGCTGGTATAGAATCTTCACAACCTCCTCTTGCAGATCATCCCATGTATCGGGATCCATGACCTTCTAAAAAATTGTGTTGAAGAAGTCACACAGCCTCATGATTGCCTCTCAAACTTTTTTGGGCAGAATATTTCTGATTGCCACCGGGAGCATCTGTGTCATCATTATATGGCAATGGTGTGACTTCATGCCAATTAGTTTCTTGTCTTCTATTGAAACAAGACTCTTGATGTTTGCGCAATGACCAGACGGAACTTTGAAACTATATAAGAACTCTAAGAACTCAATTATTTTCTTCTTGGATAAAGTGTAACAAGCAGGTGGGAGATACATCTAGCCATTATCTTTCTTTGCTGGAGCTAACTCTGGTCTGATGCCCAAATGGACCAAATCCATTCGTGACTTGATGCCATCCTTCATTTTGTCTTTCATGTTGAGTAACGTACCAAGGATGCTGTCACACACGTTCTTCTCTACGTGCATGACGTCGATGCAGTGACGTACATCTACATGCTTCCAATAAGGTAAGTTCTAGAATACTGATTTCCTCTTCCACACGCTCTACTCATGATGGCGTTTCTGTCCCTTGCCAAGCATGACATTGATATCCTTGACCATCTCACTGACCTTATCACCGGTAAAAGGCCTTGGTTTGGCCCCTCTTTCCGTATTCCCGTCGAACTATTCCTTCATGTTATGGTAATGGTGATTTCTTCTCAAGAACCTATGATGACGCATGTGTACAGTTTTACGCGAGAACGAAAGCCAAACACTTGCGGCCTCATCTATGCACGTGACAGAGGCTTTGGCTCCCTTTGTAGTCTGCCCCGAAGCGTTAGCAAGTGCTGGATAATCCTGGATGGTAAGGAGTAACAATGCACATAGATCGAATGGCTCATTTTTGTATGCATCCCATATACTTACTCCTTCCTCTTTCCACAATGTTTGTAGTTCTTCCACCAGTAGGCTGAAGTAAATGTCGATGTCATTTGTAGGTTCCTTTGGCCCTTGGATAAGCATCGACATCATGATGTACTTCTTTTTCATACACAACCAAGGAGGAAGGTTATACATGCACAGAAGCATAGGCCAAGTGCTGTGTTTGCTGCTCATGCTGCCAAATGGATTTATTCCATCCGTACTCATTGCAAATCTTACATTCCTTGGGTCATCACCGAATGATGGGTACTTCTCATCCATTCTTCTCCACTAGGCCGCATTAGCTGGGTGTCTCATCCTTCCATCATTCTTATGTGCCTCCGCATGCCAATGCATCAGCTTCGCTTCCTTGCGTTTGCAAATAAATGCTTCAACCGAGGAATTATAGGCAAGTATCACACAACCTTGTTAGACTCCCATCTTGATCTCATCGTTGGCCTTGTCCTTGTCTTTTGCTAACTTACATTTGTATCAAGGAGCTTTGCATACCGGACATAAACACAAATCTTTGTACTAATTGCGATAAAGCATAATGTCGTTCGTACATGCGTGTATCTTCTGTACTTCTAGTACCATGGGGAAAATCACCTTGGCTTGGTATATACTTTTTGGCAAATTGTTGTCATCTAGAAGCATGTCTACGAAAAGACCCAACGTCTTTGTGAAGCTTGTGTCTGACCATCCACTTTCTATCTTTAATCTCAAGAGGTCAAGTGTCGCTGACAACTTGGAGTGTTTTGCGTTGTAGTTTGGATACAATGGTTTCTCGGCATCTTCCATCCAGCCCATGAATTCCTTGTATTCTCTATCATCATGGTTGCTCTCGAAATCACAAATCATCTGTTGCAGATCTGGCATAGCAGTATCATCACCAACGGAATCACAATCGTCACCATCTGGCTAGCCATCATAGGGGTTTGGCATATCATTGTCATTGTTTTGTTCATGCATTACCGGCTCTTCACCGTGTTTGGTCCAACATGTATATCCTATCTTGAAACCCCTCCGAAACAAATGTTCTATTACTCTTGGGTTCTCCCACAGTGTAGAATTATCACAATCAACGCATGAACAGAAAATCAATGGTTCCCCCCTGTTCCTCATGTCTGTCTATGCAACTTTGATGAAACCAACGACACCACCGATATATGCTTGACTTGTATGACTCTCAGACATCCAACCTCGACCATTTACATACAAAGGATTAGTCACAAAAATAATAATTAATTTTCAGATAAAAAAGCATATAGAACATAATTACACATGTACGTGTAAATCATAAGTGATAGTGATAAAAAGTGATTACCGATGCATAGGTGAAGCTAGGGGTAGCTAGGGGTACATAGGTAAAGATAGGTCCTAAACCCCACCCGAGAATGTATAGTTTGAGTTGTTCCATGCCAAGTACAAATTCTAGATAAAATTTTGGCAGCACCTCCCCGCTATTCTCCGAATACACGTCTCGGAAACATGCCAAGAGGGGTGTGTATTCGAAGAACAACAGGGAGACGCTACCAAAATTCTATCTGGAATCTTTACATGGCATGGAAACGAACCCAAACTACACATTCTTAGGCTATCCAAAAAGCGTGGGCAATTTGAAAGAGTTTATTCATAAATAATTCATATTTATGAACAAGCTCTTCCGAACGGGGGACACATAGGGTTATGTGACTAGGTGAATTTGCAATAATTGAAACTAAATATGAAAAACAATAATTAAGTTATGAAGCATTAACGAAACTAAATATGAAGCATTAATTGGAAGTAAATATATATGAAGCATTAATTGAACTTAAAAATGAATCATTAATTGAAACTAAAGAAACAAAATAGCCACCTCCACGTGATCGCAGCTGCGCGCCCCGGCCCGCCAGCCGCCGCCCGCCTCCGCTGTGCCACAGCCCTGCTAGGGCCGCTCCAATTAGCCCGAGCCGCCGCGCGCTGCCCCTCCAACGAGCTTTCACCGCCTCCAAGAACCCACCATGCCGCTCGATCAAATCGATCGATTTAGGTCGAGGTCGAACTAGTTAAGTGATATGATATCGCACACCGTTAGTAAAATGACCCGTCACCGATAATGACAACATCACACACGGTCAACTGGGAAAAATCATCACCGATACCAGCTAGCACATCAGGAGGCCGTGTGCGATATGCCTCACATCGCACACGAGCCACCGGGAAGAACTGTCGCCGATGAATCCCACACGGGTGCCTCTGAGCGATCGTGTGTGATGTTCCTCACATCGCACACGGGCCGGTTTGCTGACGCACATCGCACACGGGTTAATGGTGACTGTGTGTGCTATTAGCATGGGTGACGTTTTTCCCCAGCCGTGTGCAATAGGGGGTCTTAAATGACCTGTTCTATAATAGTGTAAACCGCTTGTATTGAGGTTTCCGAACCGCCTGTAATGAGCTATTCTATAGCAGTAAGTACATCTTTAGCGTCAGCCTTTCGATTGGTAGGTGGTCAAAAGAATTTACTGCATAGGATATGATTACTTAGATAAGTAGCTCATGTCAGTCATCTAAAAGTGCAGTTGCGCTTGGAGTTTATTATGCTTGCCCCCTTCTATGAAACAAACAAATTGTCCCCTTTATTGCACAATATACATAGAGATACCTAAATGTCCCCTTTATTTCATTACATACATAAACATACACAATTCACTACTAGAAATTTGGGCATTTGCCACGATTGAAAATCGTTGCATTAGGGTTAGAAACGTGGCAATATATGCAAATCACAACAGTCCTAAAATCGTGGCCAGCCGTGGCAAATAGTAGCGTGCTGCAAAGTTTGTGCCACATTTTTCATTTCGTGGCAATACGAATCATTATTGCAACTAAAGTAGCGTGGCATTAGACATCATTTGCGACGACTGATATCATGGCAATATAATCATTATTACCACCAAATTTGTATGTGGCAATAAGTCTTGTTGCAATGGAATATATTTTGTGGCAATAAGTCTTGTTGCAACGGAACATATTTGGTGGCAATAAGTCTTGTTGCAACGGAATATATTTGGTGGCAATAAGTCTTGTTGCAACGGATTATATTTGGTGGCAATAAGTCTTGTTGCAACGGATTATATTTGGTGGCAATAAGTCTTGTTGCAACGGATTATATTTCGCGGCAATAAGTCTTGTTGCAATGGATTATATTTGGTGGCAATTAATTATATCACAACCAATCAAGACGTGTGGCAATAGGACGTATTGCAACAAAATTTCTTCGTGGGAAAAAGTTATATTGCAACGAAATACATTGGTAGCAATTGCGTTGTATTGCAACAAAATACGTTGGTAGCAATTGATTTTATCGCAACGTAGACATTTGGGTGGCAATGTTTATTGCAACAGTTGTGGGCATGCATATAAACCATTTTTGCAAGAAAATTAGTAGTACAATAATTATTTTATGTGCCTCAATAGCGTGAATAGGAATACCAATGAAACCCGTCATAGCATAAGAACAAACAATAGGAAAGATACTGATAATTTATAATAATTTTTTCATGTAGTATTTGCCGACATCCAACAAAGTGCCAACAATACAAGAACTGTATAATAAAGTTCAGAACGGAAACATTAAAGTTGCTAACTAAGGTTGCGATAACAGGACTATTGTTATTATTGGGGACTTCTGAATCGCTTGTTTCCATATTGTTGACTTGCTAGGCTTCGCCATCCATTGCATCGCACCGAGCACTAGCAATCAAGTCATTCATTCCTATAGGAGAAAAATAGTCAGAATTAGATATGTTTGCCACAATACAAGGCAAGAATCCATATGTACAATAAAATCTGAACGGACAATTCTATGGACTCATAATAAGTGCAAAATATTACGGCAACACATGTGTAAAATCAGTGCTGGACAGATTGAAATTTTGTAATCATTGCTCTCAGAAAAATAATCTTGTGTTAGCCTTATGGCCTTGCCCCCTAACTAAACTCTGATTGACTTCACAAATTGGTCTATGTCAGTTTCTAGTAAACAAATGTATACTGTTTGGAGCTATTCCAGAGTATAAACAGACAAAATACAGGAACTGAAATATAACTATGTCAGGTTCTAGTAAACAAATGTATACTGTTTGTAGCTATTTCAGTGTATGCAAGCACTGGTAAGGGCTCAAGCACGTGTCAGAGCAAGACGAGTCCGTGTTGCTTTGGAAAGTCAAGTGACCCAGAAGGCTCTTGAACAAAATGTTCACGAGGATCATGCTCGAGAAATTGAGGTATGAAACTTCGCAGAAGGCCAGAAGTCAGTGGTATGATATATGCTATTCAATTCCTGAACAAGAATGACATGCAGGAACGCTGGTGTGACAGTATTGGCTCAGCAGAAGAAATGCAAGCTAAAGTATTAAGGAGCTAAAGTATTGACAGTACCAGCAAGTCGATCAGTACGGATTCTATACTGACTAGACAAACCAACAAAATATTCAGTACTGCGCCTGATCAATAGTCAAAAAAATGAGAACAACTCTCTGACAGTATGTTCTCTACTAGATTAATTAGCCAACCGAGTCTGAAATGAACAACTAGAACAGAACTAGGCAAATTCTTATCGCACTACTCAGACATAGGCCAATCTCAGTCTATAGGATCATCATCGAGCAATTAAGAAATATTGAAATAAAAATACTTGTACCTTGCTGAAAAATAAAAATTTCCAATTACCTGTTCAATCCGTGGCCGTCCATGATTTTTAGCAGCTTGCCTCAGTTGTTGCGATGAAATATAACTCCCTGTCCCATTGGACTTTGTGTTTTGGAATAACGAACGCACAACATTAGTCCTTCCAGTGATGTTACTCTTACCCACAATTGGCCTAGTCGCTTCCACACTTGGATTGATGCTTGTTGGGTCAGACTGTATAGCGTACATAACAAACAAATTTGAGCCCAGATTTCTCATACAAAGTTGGAAAACATTATTGAAAATATCAATTTTGAACTGAATTACCTGCTGTGTTGATGCTTCTCTGTGTTGTTCCAACATTGACATCATCTCTTCCCTGAGTTCCTCCCGAAGTTGTTCTCTAAGTGCTAGCCTTGCATTGTGCTCTTCTTCTTGGATTTGGCGCCTTGATTCTTCTAGAATCCTATCCCTTTCTACACGTTCATTTGCAAGTTGTTCTCGCAAGTTCTGAACCTCACCATGAAGCTCAACATTTTGTCGTTGGGTTGCAGCTGTTACACGGGCTTGTTCATCAATTTGAGCATGCATCCTTTCAGTAGGTGTTGGAAATTTTGACATGTATCCATGGCCATGAAGTTGAGATGTTTTGCATCCTGTAGATGCCTTGTAGCTTGATTGGAAAATATTATTTTGCTCATCGTTTGAAAGTGTATCTCTTTCTGTTTGTAGTTCTCTCTCACAAATTTCAGAGCATGCATTATCCTAAGTGACAAAACTAAATTAATCCCAATGCATTTCAGTTTCAAAAGATTGCACAATATTACCAAACAGAAAGTGTGGCTTATAGCAAAGTATTACTCACATAGACATTCTTAGAAGCAGGGTTTGACCACTGACCATTCTTCATATGAGTGCCCATCCAAAGAGACAAATCATTTGGCTCTTCCCCAGTTTCCGGGTCTCTCTAAAATTGCAATTACATATATACCATGTGAACAATATATCATTTCGTAAAACAAAAAGAACATTCAATCAATCTATTTACCTGCTCATAACTAAATTGAGAAAAAGATTTCGAACCCATCAAATGCTTGGTCTTCTGTTTCTGACGGTTTTCAGAGTTTTGTTTGCTAAGCTTCTACAAATATAAACAAGACAAAAACTGATTACAAACACTATACATAGCATTAAAATTAAAACTGTATTAGTAAAAAGAAATAAAATTTTAATGAACCTTAAATTTGTCAGATCTAAAATACAAGATCAAGTAGTGCCACTCAACAATGTCTACATCTTCAGGCTTGTGCTTCATTAAATCAGCATAAGTACTATATGCCCAGTATGTAGAACTCAATGTTGAGCGCCATCCTTTATATCGCTCTTTAGCAACATCCCATATCTTTTTCTTTCCACTCATGGTGTTTCTAAGGTCCCACATATTCTGTTATAAATGAAAACATCAATAGAAAGTAAAGTTTCTGCAAATTAGAAATATATACGTTGAACCAAAAATATAACATTATACTAACCAACACATCTGAAGCTATAGAATTTTTGACATTTTGCTTTATATCTTTCCATTTTGTCACTCCGATCAGTGGTGCCCTTTTTCTTGTACACATAACCACTTCATCCACAAAGGAGCGAGAGTTTATTCCTATGGGACCTCCCAGCCTAGTAGAGTATTGAATTTCAAGTTTTTGAGAGCCATTCTGTATTCGTTTTTTTGCTGCTGATAAACCTTTGAGTGTACCACGACCACCTTTATTGCGTGCTTGACTACAACCTGCTAATTATGTGAATAATATAAACATACATATCCATCCTGCGAGATTTAAACCTAACATTTAGTGCAAAACTAAATTATTCATGAAACATAAATATACCAGTTCCTTTCTGCTTATGACGCCGAGCATGAGATAGCCAGTTTGTTGCCGATGGGGTGCTGTCATTGGTTTCCCCAGGTGGGGTGCTGTCATTGGTTTTCCCAGGTGGATCCTGACTTTGCTGATTTAAATACGCCACTGCATATAATGGAAACATCAACAAGTACTTCTGGAGACTACACTACAGACAAGTATATTTAGTGTATTCAATGTAGCAAAACAAATTACTAATATCTGGAAGTTCGCCTATCTTCCTCAGCCATTCTTTATATGTTTTGATTGTATCATCTCTATAATCATCCTTCAATTCTGCAAGAATCATCAATATGTTAATTCTGTATATGGTCCACGCAATCCATCAACCACACTTGATTGTTACATGGATAGTATAAATTACCTGCATCTGGCTGTTCGTCTAGCAGCTCCTCAAGCCATACCTTGTATGCATCGATTGTCTCATCTCTAACTGGTTCAGAGATTGGCGACTCCCTGGGACGCTTGATGGGTGATATGCTAACCTGCAGCTCCGTCGGTACATCCCTTGTCAATAAAAATCGAACCTTTCTCTCCCTCTCACTTTCTGTTATCATTCTCAACGCTTCGTGTTCAAAATCAATAAGCTCGAGAGTTGCCACATCCCTCCCACGTCGTTTCTTATAGTATAAGTAGTCCCTCCCTGAGTACCCAAGTTCTCCTTTCAATTGTATCAGGTTATAAAAGGAGATATCAGCCCTATCCATTTCCTTCTCGATGAATTCTTGTCCTGCAGGTGCCCCCTCACAATGAAAAACTAAAATCCAACTCTCACCAGCCATCTTGCGACAGTATAGCAAAAAAATTCAGAACCTGCTGCTAAACCAAGTAACAATACTGATCCATAGCAAGAAAATTCAGCAATTCTACTAGCAGCACATGCTAACACCAGAACTCAATGATGACGATGCGCAAAAGCCATCAGAATTTTATTTGGAGGATCAGGACAACAAGATGACGTAAATTGAGAGCAGGAAGGGAAAAAAGAAAATTATGGGAATCATCAGGTAGAAGGAGAATATGATTGGAGACTCTGATTCACATAACAGGGGCAGAACCATTGTAGTACTACTATATATCTTGAGTTTCCGTTATAGTGGTTGTGCAAAGGTGGAATTTTTTATAGAGAAATGGCAGAGCTTCAAAGCAATTAGACGAAGAAAGCAATTAGTCCGGCCCCAAATCAGATCATACGAGGAGGTGCAGAGGCAGATGGTTTCGGACAAAAAGGAGCGCAGGCATAGGCAGATGGTGTGGGACAAAAAGGAGTGGATGCGGTTGAGTTACCCGAGTCTCGACGAGGAACGCCGTCAGGAGAAACGAGTGCTGTCCTGGAGTGGTGATCTGCCGGCCGGCCGTCTCAGGCTTTTTGTTATGTGCTAAATAGGTTTTGTGCTTCGTGTTGTAGGCAACTGCATGCAGCTTCGGCTTTGGCTCTGGCTTTGGCGGGAATATTTGGGGGGAAAAGGGATTTGGTGGGAATTTTGGGAGGGAAAGTTTACGGGCGGTATTCACAGATATATAGTGACAGGGTTAAAATGTTCACAACGCGGGAAAACAATGTTCATAACAAGGAAAGGACACGTGTTGGCTTCCCCAGCGTCGCCCCGGGTGAGGGCGAGACGCCAGCATCGCCTCCACCGAGGGCGACGCCAGGTGTCTGCATTCCCAGCGTTTTTCCTTCCACTATATTGGATAGCTTCCCACCTTTTTTCCTTGCACTATATTGGATAGCTTTTTTGCTTGTTGTATTATTGCAATCCGCTCCGCGCCTTGATCTATTTACTTACTCGGGACTATATAGTTCTGTCTATAGCTAGTGCTTATTTTTAATAAGGAATAGTTACTGGTCAGATTCTAAGTCACATATAGTTCTAGTGCCTAATCCAAGGCAAGGGGGATAAGTGCTTGCATAGGTTAGGTTGAGATAAACTCTATATTTCCAGTCTTTAACGCATCCATTCCTTGGGCTTAAGCATTGTTGAGCTTTACTTGTTCTAGCATAAGCCATCTAGTAGGCCTGTTTAGCATTCTAAGCAGCCGCCTTCCTATACGCATAAAGTTGCACCCCCGTCCACCCGGCCGTTTCCCCACACGTTTCACTGTTCCGTTTCACTGTTCAATTTGTGATCAATTTGTCATGCTGCCCACAAAGGCTTTACGCTGTCACTTTTTCACGGATTGGTTTCGCTTTTTGCCAGACAAATTGAGCACGGGAATACAGTAAATGATTCCTTGCTTTCGCTTTTGGTATTAATTTTTTCCCCTAAAACTCTCACCCGAGCGCCCCTGAACGCCCCCGCAGCTCATTTCTCATCTGTGCTTCTTCTCACCTCTGCTTTGTTATGTTCTTGTGCTGTCCAGAGGCAACAGAGAGAGGAATAGAAAGAAGAAGAAATTTGGTAAGTAAAATTAAATGTACCTTTCCTTTTAGTATAATATATTAGAGATCAGGAGATAAGTTTAATATGAGATGATTTATTTGCCATGTTATTAAACTTTAGCATATTGTAATTTTTCTCACCTCTGCTTTGTTATGTTCTTGTGCTGTCCAGAGGCAACAGAGAGAGGAATAGAAAGAAGAAGAAATTTGATAAGTAAAATTAAATGTACCTTTCCTTTTAGTATAATATATTAGAGATCAGGAGATAAGTTTAATATGAGATGATTTATTTGCCATGTTATTAAACTTTAGCATATTGTAATTTTTCTCACCTCTGCTTTGTTATGTTCTTGTGCTGTCCAGAGGCAACAGAGAGAGGAATAGAAAGAAGAAGAAATTTGGTATTCTTTTATTACAATATATTACAGATCAGGAGATAATTTTAATATGAGATGATTTATTTGCCATATTATTAAACTTTAACATATTATAATTTCTGCAAATAATAGAAGTGACAGATATGTGTAATTTGTTTTCATCGTCCCACATATTTCTGATAAGTTGTAATACATTTGTTTAGAACTAAGTGTGCCTAAATTTGAAGCATCTCGATTATTCTACGCAAACTTTCAGCTTGTTCTGTCATTTAATTTTATTGAACATAAATAATTCGTAATTTTTTTACTTGCAGGACATGGCGCAGTTGCCTGAATTACTTAAGCCACGGTACGACGAGCAACATAGATGCCACTGTTGGCTAGCAGGTGCCATGGATATTCCATCAACCTTCAAACTTAGAGGACCAAGGACACACTGGAATTTGGACGAGCGGTTTGTTCCACGTCTTCGGGCGAGTGGACTTCTGCCATTTGCTAGGATGTTATCGACAGGTCGCTCTTTCCCTCTGGACGCATCTCTGTTGTCTGCTCTAGTCGATAGGTGGAGACCAGAGACTCATAGTTTCCACTTTCGTTGGGGAGAGATGACGGTAACTCTTCAGGATGTGGCCATGATCACTGGTCTACCTATACGAGGACAGGCAGTTGTTCCACCACCCCGGAGAGTTGACTGGAGGGAGCACTTGGGTGCGAGATTTGGTGTTCAGATATCCAGAACAGAGACGGGTGTTGCCGCACGAGGTGTGCCTCACCAATGGCTTAGGAGGTTTGAGACGTGCCCAGAAGGGGCTACTGATGAGGTTGTGAGCACCCACCTTGTTGCGTACTTGTTGTTTCTCTTCGGTGCGTACATGTTTCCTACTTCACATGGTAATGTAGTTTATCCAAACTACATCCACCTAGCTGAGTCTTTGGCTGATGACCCGCTCGACGCCATCCCCCAGTACAGCTGGGGATCTGCAGTGCTCTGTGCTCTTTACCGGGGTTTGTGTGACGCCTCACAGTACAAGAAGGCCAAACTTCCAATACTAAATCTCTGTCATACCTTGCTTCAGTTATGGTCGTGGGAGCACTTTCCAGTTGGACGGCCACAGATCACAGTTCCGGTCCACCCGTACCTCGTAGGAGAGGAATACAGCGGTGGCCCAACTATGGGGACTAGGTGGACATACGCCTCGCTAGCATGGGCTCGAGAAGTGTCGGCCCGGTGCTACGTGTTCTACCACCAGGAGTTCGAGATGTTGCACCAAAATGGCGTCATATGGTTTCCCTGGACAGAAGATCATATAAACAGTGTCGCGCCTGCAGGGTTGTCTGTTCAGTGTTTCATGGATAAGCATCTCTGGTTGACAACTTCGCACCTTGTATTCTCACACATGGTGGAACCGTATTCACCGGGGCGTGTCATGAGACAATTTGGTCTCTTCCAACATGTCCCCCCTCCAGATAATAGAGAGCTCGACAACAAGGTTCATGAGTAAGTCCTAATCAAACTTTATAAATATTTTCATTGCTGTACTATTGTCACGCCCTGATTTACCAAAACCTAAACATTAGGGCTAACAAAAATAATGCTCTTTGAAATACCTTTTGTCATGTCATATTTGTAACATAGGCAGGACAAGAAAAACAGAAAAGACGACGATTGGAGGGGGGTGCAACGCGTATGGAAGGACAGTTGGGATAATAGGGCTCCACTAGAGGTCATCCGGGAAGAACGGTAAATAGCTTTCATGTGTGCTAACAAATATATATATGCGGATGATTACAATATGAAGTTATACGCAGGCCGTACGACGAGCGCACGTACGACGAATACATACGCTGGTATGTGCCGAGGACGCGCACTAGGCTCACTTCTAATCCACCATCGAGACCAGCTTCACTCACACATTCACAGCAACTACGATTAGCGATGGATCGGCACAGAGCATTGGTTCGTGATAACACGGTAAGAAATCGTATGAGGTTGTGAGTTACGAATTTCAACCCTCAAGTACGTGATGATCTTTTCATGCAGTTTGATAGGGCGTTGCGCATCCAGGCTACTGCCGCTACCATGATTCACACAAGCCGCAATCAGGACCCCTCCATTATACAAAAGGCGAAGCAAATGTACGAAGATGCGAAGGGCATTTTGAAAAATTTAAGATGCGGTCGGTCTGATGACATAATACGCGGTGCGTTGAACATACCCGAGCAGAGGTCCACGCGTCCAAGTGACGCACGATCAAGCCTAGCACATCCAAGTGAGGCACGATCAAGCCTAGCGTATCCAAGTGAGGCAGGACCAAGTAAGGCCCGCGGTTCAGTATCCGCTTCTGGACATCGAGATCTAGAGGTATGTCTTTTTAAACGTCGGAGATTATCTTACTCATGGTCATGTTAACTTTACCATACTACTTGCATCCGTAGCCGACCATACGCGCTGACACGACGCTCATGCGGAACTCGTCTTGGAGAGCTCATACAGGATTTTCAAGGAGGCACGAAGAGGGCCAGAGCTCTGAAGGAGGCACACTTGGGGAGGTATGCTATCTAAACTAAACGATACTCCGCATGTAATCTACATATGATACTCCGTGGTCATACTGATGTTTACCTGACCTTGATGCCTACGTTTCAAGTCGTCCATACGCCCTAACATGACACTCGTGAGAGACCCGTCTACGAGAGCTAGTATAAGTCCTCGGAGAATTCATGAGCAGGGTCAGAGCTCTCAAGGAGATGCAAGCAGAGAGGCACGAAAGTTTAAATTTAACCTACCAACTATTTGCTTGCTTAAATTTAATTGCTTGCTTAAATTTAATCTTACATATTTAATTACGATTTTTTTTACAGGACTATCTCGATTCGCTGCCGATGGACGAGAGTGCCTTTCCTGTGCCGGACATGTGTTTTCTATCAAATCTTCAGTATCAGTCCCTCGTTGTAGGACCTGCTTATCAGGGTGCGTCATCTCATGATATGGCGGAGGGCTCTCAGGGCTCTCAGTGCTATCACTGGATAGACAATTTGTTTCAAGCTGACGAGCTTCGGCACAGCCAGATTCCTACACAGCCGGATGTTACGCAAGACAGTGAGCAAACTCCGCAAGACAGGCAGCAAACTTCGCCCTACAATCTCCGGACCAATCCAATACCACAGTCACGGTCTACCTTCCCCTCAGATAATATGCCACCAAGGCATAAGAGAGGAAGAGGTTGATTATGATGAGTTTGTTTATTTCTTATTTTGCATATACGAGCTTATTCTCGTTGAAAACGAATTTATTAGAATGTATATAGAGCTCTTTAAAATTATTTTATTGTGCTCATGTTTTTCTCTCCAGTGAAATACATGTAGTATTCTTGTGTTCACTCTTGGTCTTGCTTTGAAATGTGCTCTCTGTCTCTGTTTTGTTTTTTTAATCTTGGATAGAATGTTATTATTGTTCATTGAGCTGAAAATATTTTTGTGTTCGATTTTACATTATTACACTATTGCACCTTTTCCTATGTCATACTGCAAATGGCTTCACAATCCTGTCTTTAGTTTAATCAAAAAGCTGAGCTGAGCCGGCGGGACTTTACCGAACTAAGCTTCAAATTGCAGAAAAAGCAAACGCCGACACGTGGCGTCGCCCTTGGTGGAGGCGACGGTGGCCTGTCGCCCTTGGCCGAGGCGACGGTGGCGTCTCGCCCTCGGCCGGGGCGACGCTTCGGCAGCCGACACGTGTCTTATTTCCCGCGTTGTTACGAACATTGTTCTCCCGCGCTAGTTGGCGTTCGGTACTGCGTTGTACCATGGACTAGTACCGCATCTCTCCCCAATGAAAATTCATGCGAAGGCCAACTTAACTGAAATCTGAAAATAATTTATCGACTCAACTGAAATATCAACATAATATTCTGAGAAGCATGGATTGGTCCTTGGGGCTGAATGTCAGATCCCGGAGCTGAATTGATAACAGCAATACAAAGAACAGTAAAAGCAGACTCCAATCAGGGATGATACCCTGGATTCATCGATTGATCTATATCACATATGAGTATTGTTCAGCAATTAAGCAGTGCAAAAGATGAGATTTAGATCGGCTACAACCCAGCCTTTAAATAGGTAACAGAGTAGTTGGGTTAAACGGACACCAACTCCTTTAACAGAAAGTAAACGGCAACAACTGGATGGGCTACAGGAAAGTATCCAGGCCGTTGAGCGTGAGTCTCTTGACCGACGCGAGATGGCCTTCCGATTACTGAATCGATCTCCATAGAATGTAAAGAGAAAGTACCGACTAGCTTTCCTGATCTAAACAAAGAATTCATCATCAGATTCTTGAACTAATGAATCCACAAGTGCATCACGACCATCATGCAAGTAGGTGTCATCCTCTTCGTCATCCTGCGACTCTGAATCACTTGGCTCATTTCTGAACTCTGATTGTGCCTTCTCAATCAAAGAAGCATCACCACTTACTCCTTCCATGTCAGATCTTCTCCAATTTGTCACATTTTCAATTGTGTGTGCTACATTCATGTCTTGCACTCCCACATCAAATGAGTCAGCATCAAATTCACCCTCGTTTTCTCCATCTGGTGCAAGGGGCATGGCAAATAGATTTCTAGGTTTCAGTCTTACAACAGTGGACCAATCTGATTTCTTCGTGCCTTTCACATAAAACACCTGCTCAGCTTGAGTCCCAAGAATATATGGATCATCTATATATC
Source organism: Stipa capillata (assembly GCA_019208055.1). Taxonomy (NCBI): domain Eukaryota; kingdom Viridiplantae; phylum Streptophyta; class Magnoliopsida; order Poales; family Poaceae; genus Stipa; species Stipa capillata. The sequence continues at coordinate 42,820 of JAGXJF010002491.1, forward strand.
GAAAACGAGTTGTGTCAATATCGATAATTCCATACTGATCCTTTTTGAAGCCTCTACTTTGGTTTTTGTTGGCAGTAGGCACATCATACCAGTCACACTGAAACAACACGATCTCCTTTTCATTTGGAAAATCTAGTGAGATTATTTTTCTTATCACACCGTACCAATCAATGTTCCCAGTTGTCTCATCGCCTTTCACAACAACACCACTATTTTGTGTACTCAAATTTTTCTCTATGTGACATGTTCGGAACAGAAAACCATTGATGAATAGGCGGTTGTAAACACGTGCCCGATGGTCTGGTCCTTGACAAAGGGCATAGATAAGATCACTTGTTTTTCCTTCTTCATAGAGTTTGGTGACCTACACTCAGCAAAAAAAAATTGTAGATTTTAATAATCTTTGACAACAGGTATATGTTAGCATTATAAACCTGAATATATAATTAGGCACTCACCTTACGCTCAAACCAGCCTACAAATTGGTCCTTGTGTCGCTGCTGAACATTCCGTGTATTACTTCTTTTGAGTTCATCCATATGCTCACTGGAGTGAAGGAAAAATAGGGCTTCAGTAAAAAAAAAGGGCAATGCATATAGAAAACAAAGGTACTTTTACATCTTACTTGACCCATGGAGTGGCTTCATCACAGTTTGTTATTATGTAGTGCCTAATTCGCTTCAGCTCATACATAGAAAGCGACTCGATAGTAAATCCTTTCTTAGAATAATCAATTTTGCCAAATATGCTTAGCCCAGAAGGAGGTTCATTCACTGCAGAGCTTTCATGACGCTCTGGACGATTAAGCTTAGTATCCACGTCTTCCAAGAAGTGACAACAAAATGTCATGCACTCCTCCGATATATATCCCTCGGCAATTGAACCTTCGGGATAGGCTTTGTTGCGCACATAGCCTTTAAGCGTACGTAGATATCTCTCAACTGGATACATCCATCTATAGCACACAGGTCCTCCAAGTTTAGCCTCATCAGCAAGATGAACTGGCAAATGCATCATGATATCAAAAAAGGCTGGCGGGAAGATCATCTCAAGCCGACAAAGAGTTTCTCTAATCGAATTGCTCAAATTATCTAAATCTTCAACACTCAGCTCCTTTGAACATAATGCATTGAAGAACCTACTAAGCTCAATCAAAGGGACAACAACATTTTCTGGCAATATGTTGCGTAATGCTACGGGTAAAAGTTTTTGGAATATAACATGGCAGTCATGAGTTTTGAGTCCAGACACCTTACACCCTTTCACGTCCACGCATCTCTTGATATTGGAGGCGAAACCATCAGGCATCTTCACTCCTTCTAGAAATTTGCATAAATAGGTCTTATCATCCTTACTCAAAGTGTACAACGCTGGTGGCAAAGCGTACCTGCCATTCTCCACCAATGGATGTTGATCCTTCCTTATCCCCATATGTTGCATGTCAAGGCGAGCCTTCAAGCTATCCTTAGATTTACCTTCTATATCAAGCAAAGTCCCTAATATGCTGTCACAGATGTTTTTTTTCAATGTGCATCACATCCAGATTATGTCTTACAGGCAGTGTTCTCCAATAAGGTAGTTCAAAAAATATACTTTTCTTCCTCCAATTGTGCCATCTAGTTTCTTCTTCACGCTTCCTCTTTCTTGTAGCCTTCCCAAATGTCACTTGCTCGAAGCTTTCATACTGTTGCAGCACCTGATCACCAGTCAGCGGCACTGGACAATCCCTAGTTTCAACCTTGTTGTTGAAGCAGACCTTGTTCCGGCGCCACTTGTGGTTTGAAGGTAAAAAACACCGATGGCCCATGTAGCAATGCTTAGATCCAAATTTCAACCACAAATAGTCAGTTTCCTTGTGGCAATAGGGACATGCAAACTTGCCTTTTGTGCTCCAACCAGATAACATCCCATATGCTGGATAATCATTAATTGTCCACAGCAGACATGCGCGCAAATGGAAATTTTCCTTCTTCTTAGCATCCCATGTCACTGCACCATCAATCCAAAGCACTTTGAGCTCGTCAATCAATGGCTGCAAATATATGTCAATGTTATTTCCTGGAGAATTAGGGCCCGGTATCAACATTGACATAATCCAATACGGTTGTTTTAAACACAACCAGGGAGGCAAGTTATAAGGGATTAGGATCACAGGCCATGTAGTGTACGAAATATTCATGATCCCAAATGGATTGAATCCATCAGATGCAAGACCCAGCCTAACATTGCGAGGATCCAATGAGAAATCCTGATACATGTTATCTACATGCTGCCATGCCATGGAGTCGGCAGGGTGCCGCATTTTGCCATCTGCCACCCGGCCCTTCTTATGCCATCGCATATATGAAGATGTGGTCCCTCTCATATATAATCTTTGCAGTCGAGGAGTAAGTGGGAAATACCGTAGTATTTTACGTGGAACCCGCTTCTTGGTTATCACATTAGAACTCGCCACATCCATGTCAGGGGAACCACTTGTTTTCCATCTACATTCACCACATTTTGGACACTTATCCATGTTGGAGTACTCCTTTCGGAATAACACACAATCATTGATACATGCATGTATCTTTTGGTAGTCAAGTCCAAGATCTCGAACAACCTTTTGCACTTTGTCCAAACTGTTTGGAATACAGTGACCTTCAGGGAGCACGTGCGAGAACAGCTGAAGTATCGCCTCTAAAGCACTGTTACTCAAACCAAACATGCACTTAATCTGAAAGAGCCTTACAATGAAAGATAACTTATTAGCCTCCTTGCAACCTGGGTACAATTCCTTCTGGGCGTCCTTTAATAAATTAAAGAACGTCTTAGCACAGTCATTTGGCTCTTCATTCTTTCCAGCTCCTGCGCTACTGCCACCACTTGAGATGTCTCCATGGATAGTACCCCTAATTAGAGTGGAAATCAGATCAGAGACTGCAGCACCATGATGTGTTGCATCTTCATCGCCAACTACTTCATCAATATCTTCTTCCTCTTGAATGAAAGTTTCATCAAAACCTCTCATAATCAAGTCCATCTCAATCTCAGATCGTGTTTTGTAGGACATGTTACGGCATCTACTGCATGGACATGGAGCAGTTTCTCCTTCAATAGCACCTCTGAAAGTATGATCCATAAATTCCTTGAATCTGTTTTGCCACTCCTCAGATGATTTACTCATGCGCATCCAACTAGTGTCTACTAACATGTTTCCTACACAAGAAGTTCAAAATTTGACATGTAAAAGGAGATTCGGTACTAATTTTGTCTAGCACTAATCTCATCCAGTACAACACAATATAAAAGTACTAATCCAGCACTAGATGGACTAATGGGGAAGATGAGTAGAATCCTTTACCGATTTGGAGCTGTTGGCGCGAGAGGAAATTAATAAGGATTCGTTGGACAGCTGGAGGGAAGGAGGTGCTGGCCGTTGGCCTGCTGTCCTGCCACTGAGGCGTAGAGGCCAGGGTCAAACGACAGGGTGGACAGGGAGAAGCTGCCTGCGGCCGGTGGCTGTCGCCGATGGGGAGCAGAGCAGGCGCAGAGGAGTCCCAGCCTGCTAGGGGAGCGGCAGCTGCCCGAAGCCTACTGGGGAGTAGACGCGCAGGGGAGCAGCTAATTTGGGGAAAAAATTGGGATTTGGGGAAGACCGGATCAGATATTTAGAGCAGAGGGCTGTTTCATGTAATATAAATAATATATTGCAGAGTAGTTCACAAGATGACTTGCAGCCTGGTGGTAAGCAGCTCTGTGTGGCAATACAGGAGTCTTGGGTTCGATCCTCAGTGCTGCAGTTTTGTGTTTGCGTTTTTTTTCTCAATTAAAATCCTAAACAAGGCCTATTGCAACGAATTTCTGGAATATTACATGCAATGAATTTCACATCATTTTCAACCGTGGCAATATAATTGACTTATTGCAACAACGTATTTTTTGGTTGCAATACAATAGGACCTATTGCCACAGGAAATAAACATGGCAATAATATTGATATATTGCAACAAAAAAAAAGAACTTTTCACATCATTTTCAACCGTGGCAATATAATTGACTTATTGCAATATAATTGACTTATTGCAACAATATATGTTTTGGTTGCAATACAATAGGATCTATTGCAACTGCTGCTCTTTTGTTGCAATATGGGGTAACCTATCGCAACAGGACTTGTATAAATGGCAACGGTAAAAATTCGTGGCAATATATTCATTTTATTGCCATGATATCCTTAGTCGTGGTAATATCACCTACTAGTTGCAACCAAACAGGAGCTGTAGCAATATAATGCGTGGCAAAAGCCCAAATTTCTAGTAGTGATTGGGAATATCATACAACAGTCCTCCCAACATATATAAAAGATACAGGTAATCAGATCAGATGTCTAATGAATTTCTTATTGCTGTGCCATGCATGCGTATTGCAAGGCACTCCAAGACGTATAGGGGAGTCGACCGTATATAAATACTGAAACATGGATCCATGGATCAGACGGCACTCTTGACGGCCTTGCTGTACCCGGTCCACACGTCAAAGTACCTGCTCCACAGCATGATCCCTCCATAGTTCTTGGACCGGCGCACGATCGGCAGCACCTTGGACACCAACGTCGCCGGCTTCACGTATCCGCTGTCCGCCGCCTTAGGTGATGCCGGCAGCCCGAGGTACACCGAGGCCCGCGGCAGACTCCTCGTCCACCGGTTCCACGAGCGGGTGAATGCCGCCACGTTGTTGCCCCTGTAGCTGCACACCGGGTTGTTGTAGAACTGGACGTGCACGCGGTCGAAGAGCCCCGTTCGGAGCGCCTCCCCCAGCATCCTGTCCGGGAATGGGCACTGGGGCGCAGCCGTGATGAAACACCTTCTTCTCGCCTTTCCTGTTGCTGTAGGCCTTGAGGTACCTCGCGAGGTCGTCGTAGTGGGCGCGGCTCCCAAGCTCGATGTCGAAGTCGATGCCGTCCAGCACGGCATTGCCGAACGGGCGGGACCTGGAGCTCCCACCGAGGTAGTAGTCCCAGAGGTGATCAGCTACGGCCTTGGCGTCGGCCTTGGAGGCGAGGGAGTACTTGCCGATGCCGCCGCCGAGGGCGAGCAGGACGAGGATCTTCTTGGACTGGCAGTACTTGACGTCAGGACCGACGGCGCTCCAGGAGTGGCCGACGAGGTTGAGCTTGTACTTGCCACCACCAAAGTTGTTCAGGAAGGAGAGGATGACGGTGGAGTAGAGGTTGCTTTTGCAGGCCTCACGAAGTGATCCCTCGCTGGCTGTCTGGCCCCAGTACACCGTGATCCGACCGGTCTTCCCCGTCGCCACCGCCGTGCCGAGCGACGAGAGGAGGACACAGCAGAGGATGGGCAGGGCCAGGCGGGATGCCATGTTCTTCTTCTCCATAAAGTGTGTTATTGCACTTGTGTTGATGTGTGTGCGGTGTGTGCATGGAATTGTACGAGACGAGCTGCTGCTTTTATAGGCAGCAGTAGGGTTCCTTTCGTCCGTGTGAAGCAGTCATAGTGCGACTTTTTTCCTCTTCTTAAGGATGTGATCTTACGATGATTCAATCAGATGATGGGATAAGATAGATTAAGGACAAGTCAATGGAGATTAAGGGAACGTGGCGCATAGGGATAGGGAAATGCAATATGCCATGCATGCATGGAGCTGACTTACAGTGGAAGTCTTTTCACGTACGTAGTTAGTACTAGTAGTAGGATTACTAGTTCTTCCCTTCCTGTATAATTCTTGCATTTTGCAGTGTGTTTCCGGAGAGGAATACAACCGTATGTCCTGTTATGGCACGGGTACTAATAATCTTCAGGATATTAGAGAAGCAGAAGGAGAGGAGGCACTATTAAGGGAAGAAGCTTTAATCTGCCTGCGCACGCGTAGCTTCTGTTTCCTGTAAGGACAAAAGAGTAGGGCTATTTTCTTGGTCTTGTGCTCGCATCCACAGTAAGATAGCTCCTGGCTTGGTCAGCATAAGCAATCGAGGCAGTGGTGTTGACTTGCTCGTAAAAGTCGGGCTACGTGTCTCTACACGACAAAAGTAAAAGCTTGAAACCCAAGCTTGCATGCAAAGATGGCACATCTTTGTACTATTTTGGATATATTGTGTATTGATCATCGGGGTGTCTTTGCCATCCATATGTCACTTGGTAGGCGCCGTTGCCACCTCCTGCCATTAGCCTGGTCCAAAAAGGAACTCCAAAAGTAAATGGAGAGTAGCAAATGACACAATGTGCCACCGAGATGATTTGCAGCCCTAGTGTTTTCGCGAGAGCATATATGATGTGCTCCCATGCTTTGTCGGGCAGTGCTATCATATTTCACAACTACAAAAAAAATGGTTATGCAAGATGAGGATCATTATAGATGGTTTCTTTGTCAAATTTAATATTACAGATGGTATTTTAAAAACTTATCCATGATAGGTAGGTCATCATAGATATTATTTTAAACCATAAAATAAAAATGTACGATAAATATGTCATCATCTGTGATTTGCTAGCCCAAGGTCCAGCTTAGCTAGCCCAAGGCCTACTTTAGTCGGTCTAACTAACGCCTCGTGTATAAGTAGCCCTCAAGCCGCCTCCTCACTTTCCGATCCACTGCGCTGCTCTCTTCTCCTCCCTTCTCTTCTCCTAGACACAACTATCGCTGCCTCCCGCCATTGATCGCCAATGCCTGCCACCCTTGTTGCCGCCGACCAAAGTCGTGTACATGCTTCCCCTCTGCGGTCCTCAGTTGCGTCAATCACCTCTCCCAGACCTCATCACCTTCACCACCTCTCCCTGACACCCTCCTCAGATCCAGGTGTCGCTATCTCCATCATCATGGAGGGTCCCAGATCAAGTCACCGCTGCCGCTCCCATTGTGGAGGGCGAAGAGACAATAGATGCAACCACCATCAAGCTCGCTCTCGCCTCGGTTGGATCCGGATGCTACTACTCCCACCGTCTCGTCTAGATCTGGGCGCATCCACCCTCATCCAGCTAGATCTGGATGCTAAGCACCATCATTTCTTGATTGAGCTCGCCCTCACCGCTGGTGGAGCAGGAGCTCACCCTCGCCGCTGGTGGAGTAGGAGCTCGCCCTCGCCGATGGTGGAGTAGGAGCACCGAAAGCGCGCCGAGCGCCAAATTTGCTAGCGCCGGTGGTCAGGGTGGCGGCGTTGGTGTTCAGGGTGCCGGTGGCCCTGTGCTGCCTTTTTTCTGTAATTTATCATCATAGAATCGTCTGTGATTCGAGTTTCTTATCACATACCCTTTCGTATAGACAGTTCGAAACCGTCTGTAATGATGATTCTGAATTGTTTGTGATGAGGCTCTATAATGCTCGTAACACATAGTAGCCACAGTAGCACCATCAATCAACGATATTACCCTCTCCCCGCGCGGAGATGAGTTATGGCTTGAGTTCAATGAATTAGTGTTATGATTCACATGAGGCACCCCAACCCAACCTAGAGTGTGGTGTGGCAAAATCTTGCAAATGGTGATGTGCAGTGAGGCAGTAGTACACCGTCGACCGTGAATCATGGGAAGGCGGTGTGGGATGACAATATCCATCAATGATTTTTGGGTGCCAGCAAGCGGTGGATCTAGCAGGTGAGCCACTAGAAACGGGAGGAAGGTTTTGCGGCAACAATGAAATGGTGCAAGTGTATGTGGGTTTTGCGGCAACAATGAAATGGTGCAAGTGTATGTGATGGAAAAGGATGGTACCGATGCAACTGGTGCTCGTGGTAGGGTAGCTATAAGGGACGTGCGAGGGGCTGAATGGTGGGCCTTGTCGATGAGGCGGTACATGGTGGGCTATAGGCAACAATGACCTGGAAGGGAAGAGACTAGGTTAGGACGCGAGGAGACAACCGGTTTAGATGTAAAAGCATGGGGAGTGATAAATCTTGTGTATGTCTGAATGTTGGATGTACTAACCATTGATGATTGTCTTTTGAAGTATGATTTTTGGATGCACTAATTAAGTGATGATGGTTTTCCTGAAATCTTAGCCTCGTTAGGAACATAGGATCATAATCATAGCAACAAGAAAAACACAGAAATTAGAGTGATACGCCTCACAAATCCTATGGAGATTGAAAAATATAGGAATACCTAAAGGGTTTCATTTGGAACAAATGTAGGAACACATGAAGTTTGAAGGAAAGGGGAGAGATGAGAGAGAGAGAGAGAGAAAGAGACTGATTGCCTTGAACTTCTCAAAGAAACTTTTATAAGGTTGGACCAAATGTTTTATTTCCTCCAAAATGCTTTGTAAAGAGGAGATTTCTATAGAAATTTTTGGAACTATTCCTTTATTTCGAAGGGGTATACAATTTTTTATAAGATAAAATCCTATAGGAATCCTCCACTTTTACTTTGTTCCAAATGAAGCCTTAATTTGACATTTGCTTGAAATTTATGACCGAGCACATGCACTCTAATTGCACCGACAAACTGATATGGTTTATTTGTATTTGCTAATGATAATTGGAAATAATGTAAAATTACTACGTAATATATCTATTGAAAAGTGTTGAATATGTGTACCGGTAGGTTAGGTAGTGGAATTGGAGTCTAATTAGCGAATAGGGTTAGTAGAGTTTGAGTTGGAAACGTCTGTAACCACAAGCCAATTTAGACTTGTCGGAGTCATCCCGCAGAGAGCGATCGGACCAGCCGGCCCTTCGAGTGTGGGACGTCGACAGGGATAATCCAGGAATAAAGGGGAGGTGCGCCTAGCAACGAACCCGGGGTGTAATACCCAAAGTCGATAGATAGGTTTTTGATTTGCATCCATGCATACATGTCATCATCATCACCCCCACCTCAATTAAACTTAGATGTAATATGAATATACTTTATAGAATATGTTAATATCTCATCCTCGGTGGATAATTGTTGCAAACACCAATCAATTTATTTGAAGTAACTCAAATAACAACATCGTCGATAAGGGTGGTAGAAGTCATCGAACCCTTCAGAGAATCTCCGTCCCTAACCCTAAAACCCTAACGGTGCCAGAATTAGGGTTTCGACGATAGAATACTTCCCAGTGGTGCCAACCTCCCAAAACTTGGTAAATAGCTTCGAAAGGGGTAACCCTAGTCCCTGACCAATTTCTAGAAACTTTGGGCATGGCTAGGGCTCGACCCTAACACAAATCCGACGTGAAACCCTAAATTGAATTTGAATAGGAATCTAGGTCAAATCAGCCCCAAAATGATTCAAACTCCTACAGTAGCTCAAGAGTGATATTATGAGGCTCCTGTAAAAATTTCAGGTGAATTGGAGTAGAATTGATACATAAAATAACAAAGGGAAATGTGCTGGCATTAAGAAATTAAAAAAGAAAAGAAAAACCCTAACTACCTGGGCCGAAACTCGGGCGGCCCATCTCCCCAGCCCACTCAGCCGCGCGCTCCTCCCGCGCTCCCCCTCTCACTGCCGCGGGGTCCCCCCCTGTCATCCTCCCGCCTCGGCCCCGCTCTCACCCGCGCCTCGGGGGCCCACCTGTCGGGTCGCACCCGCCACGTCTCCGGCATCGGTACGCCGGCGTGGGCGGTGCTCCACTCCCGGCGCCCCCTGTCCGAGCGCCCTCGCCGCCGTATTTAAGCCTCCTCCCCGACAGCCCGTTTCTTTCCCCCCCTCCATTTCCCGATTTGGAAACCCTAAACCTAAAAATCCCCAACTCCCGAGCCCTTCTTTCCTCTCCGGCGACCCTCTCCGACGAGGAATCCCCGTCCATCCGGTGAGCTAGGGCTAGAGATTTTCTCTCCACGAGCACCAGCGTGCCTCCACTCACCTTTTTCCCCTTTTTCTTCCACAGATCCACGCCTGGAAGCCTTCGGTCGTCGCCTTCGTCTTCAACCCCGGCAGAGAACTCCGGCAAGCTTCCCTAGCGGTTCCAGTGCACCCCGAGCTGATGTCTTTCGCATTCGAGCATCGCCTTCCCCTTCTGAACCTTCCCCACCTCTTGCCTTTGTAGATCTGTGGCCCGAGCACCTCAACGCCGGTGAACCGTAGCTCCTCGACCTCCCTCGTCATCGCAAACCTCCTTCCTGGCCTCCATCTTCCTCCCCGAGAACGGAAACGAGACCCCGGTGAGCTCCCGACCAGGAATCTGCACTTCCCGAGTAGATCTGAGCTCTGGAGCTTAACTCCGGCGAGCCTCCGGTGGCGCGCCGCCGTCTGAGCTTCGGCTCCGGCCGGATCCGAGTGTGAGAGGGTGAGAGAGAGAGATAAGGTGGGGCAGGTGTCGCTTTCTGGTTGGCCCCGAGCGCTTAACCGAATGACAGATGGGTCCCCCTCGGGGCTGACGTGGTTTAGTGGGCTGAGTTCCCGGGTGAACTCTCGGGTGCACCTAAGACTTGCGGATGGGGTTGGGTAGCGTTCGGGTGTCTGTAGCATTTAGGATCTCGAATGTTAGGGTGGCAGATTTTGTATTAAAATTAAAATGTTCATAACTTTTAAACCACTTGTCCGAATTTGATAAATTTTATATATTTGGAAAGCTTATGAAATTCTCTACAATATGGCTGAATCAAAAGTTAAATTTGAGCACATGCACATCCTGATATCTAGGGTAGAAGTTTAAGGGTTGTCGAGGGTCTATAAACCCTAAAATCCTAACCCTAGCTCCGATTTCGACGATCCATATATTTCTGGAATCCCTGTGAGCCACTCTTCGATATGGAGCCACTGAAAACCCAGTAGGAATACATGCATGATAGGTCTTAGGTATTAGCTCCTTTATTCGTCGAACCCCGTAAACCCTAACTCAACAAGTGCATAACTAATTGATCGTAACTTCGATTTAATTGATTTCAGTTGCGCTAGTTAATTAGTTTAGAATATTAAGCAATTTTTAACATGCATGTTCATTGCCACTTCACCATAAGTGATTACCTCTAAAATCCTAATTCGTAATCGCATGAATCTGAGCATGCATATAGTTTAGGACAACCAATCAACCCTAATTCCGATATATTGTTAAACAATACCATCCTTGCATTCACACTCATGCATACATGCTGGATTCATTGATTGCATTGTTGCTTATCTGCGATATTCCATTTGCTTGCACTAGACTACGACGAAGGAGACCTCCAGGCTCACGAGCAGACGCAAGAACAGGAACAAACCGAATCAGGCAAGCAGAGCTTGTTGCATTTTACTTTCCGTACTCTTGTGTATGCCCTCTTTTATGTGTGCTTATGTGTGTATGTCTCCGTTGTACGTCATAAGGGTATGTTGTTAGTTTGGATGTCATTAGGAGATGTTAAGCACATTAACATGAGCAGGATGGGTCTCACGTTGAGAACATCTGTGGCTCTTCAACCAAACCTTTAAGTGAGTTGTGAGAGCCGAGGGCGTGCACAATGGGTACGGTTGTTGCTAATTGCGGCGGGAAGGTGACCCAGGTGTAAGTAGAGTTTTGTCACCGCAGCAACCATATCTTCAGCGTGTCACAATCCCTTATCACACGGGAGCGCTATCGAGAGCCAACACTGAGGTATAGTGGGACAAGCCTCCACGCCCCTTGAAGGTTCGCTACCTCCTTGCGGTTATGCACTCATTATATCGTCAGGGGTTTGAGTTCGTCGGTAGCGGTCCGAGAGATTAAATCATGATGTGATTGATGGATTAATTAGGAATTGATATTATGTCTTTGATGGATTACTTTGGATTCTGATAATGTGTCGTTGTTGGATCAATTCGGAATTAGATATATGGGTGCCCCCTTGGATTGGATTTGTTAAGTGGATCGGATTGTATTGGATGTGTGGGCTGCCCCTTTTTGGAGTTGAACCTGATGAATCGGATCTCGTGGGATTTGCTCGTGTCATATTTGTTCTCTGTTAACTTGTTAAATACCTTGTTCTTATTTATCTGATGATGCTATGTTATTCAATTGTATATTGTTACTCTGAGAAGCATCATGTTTACTTGTTGCTAAACTTCTCCGTACTCGGATATGTGTTCGGATATACCGACTGATGTAATATGTTGTCCCCTCGTGGACTGTTATTAGTAATATCGTACTGTAGGGCTTTGTGACGATATCCGAGTTGTTATTCCAGGCTGCCCCTGCACAATGCGTGAATGATATGAAGTGTATGGGTATGCCGTGAAGGATCGAGGCCGTACCATTTTCTACTAAGTCGAGCAGGTGTTGGTTGAGTGACCCGCTGGCTGAGATGCAGTGCCGGCCAGGCAGGGTGTGGGCGTTCTACCGGGCTTTCGAGTGACCCACTAGCTTCCGGGCTAGGTTAGGGTGTGGGTAGAACTGCCGGGCTCCTCCGACCTTGTTTGTCGTGGTAGGATTCGGGAACGACTCTGACTCTTCACCGGATTACGGAATCGTATGTGGTTTTGGGAAACTTGGTCGCTTCCGGCCGGCTCGCACGTGGCGGGTGTCGGATCGTTCTACCTTGGTGCGTACGGCGCAGGTACCGTGCCACCGGGCGGACGAGTCCTTCGGTCCTTGGCGACTTCGCGTTCCCCTAATCATATGCTATTCCGGGTCCGTGACAGCTTGGTATCAGAGCCGAGCTGACCGTAGGAAGCCAATTGCAGGTGGTCGTTAGATAGGAGCTTCCGCTGCGCCTCGTCGGCAGGCCAGCAAAACTATTTAAAAATTAAACCCTATGTTGAAAATTAATAAGTAGATTGCTTTTATTCCTTACCCTCATCGCTCTTAGTTCTGAAATTCTCCTCTATTGCATTTGTTTTCCTTGTGTGGCTAACTTTATTCTCTCTAACTCTAAACTTGTATAGGATGGTGTATAACGTTGTGACCGACCCACATCAGCTAGGAGGATGGGCTACCCTGTTATGGAGAATGTTGGAATACCTTGGCGTGCCCCAGGAAGACCTCCCTGCTTTCCATGCCAAGACCTACAAAGTTCACGGGAAGACTCATTTTTGGATGGGATGGGTCACTGTGAGAGTTTCGGATCTGGATCAGACCTTTACAGCACCCAGACCAAGTGATGCGGATGCCCGACTAGAAGCCTCAAGAAAAGCAGTTCTCCACCTACGACATCACTTCGATGAAATCTTCCTATTTTCCCCCTTCCGTCTTATTCCCCAGGTTACCGATGGAGGCGCCAGCATTTCGGTACCAGCACCAAGTGACGATGAAGAAGAGGATGAGACTGAGATGGAGACGGCCAATCACATTGTCTCTACGGAAGTAATGCACGATAGGTTGTATCGGGACTACGGAAATGCTACTCAAGAGGTGGAACGACTAACACGAGTTAACCGCAAGCTTCGCTATGAGTTGCGTCGAAGGTATCATGTAGCAAATGAAGATGAGTCTTGCGGCGAGAGCCCCTTTGTTCCAGTACAAGAGCCGACCCCAACTCCACCTGGGAAGGCAACTCAACCTCAGAGTTCCGGAGTCAAGCCACGTAAAAGGATGACCTCCCGACAGTACCTTCGGCTCTTCACTCCAAGGCCCTCACAAGAAGATACCTCCACACCAGCCGCTTCAGTTCCCACCAATGAAGCTGCTGCAAGAGAAGAAGAGGAAGAGGACCCTGAGGAGCGTGTTTGGTACACCACCAGCAACCCGCCAACGGACGAAGAGTAGGCTGAGTGGTTGAAGGTTAGGATTCGAAGTACCAGTCGTAGAAGTTAGTTGTCGTAGTGCCGATTGGATTCGAGTGGCAAGTTGTTAAAGGCCTTCTTATGGATTGTAAACTGAACCAAACCCTAGGTCTAAGTTATCTTTTGAGAGGCATGTAATTGGGTACATGTGGCTGCAATTTTGGTATTTTGTATACGTTTATTTCACCATAAGGGTGATTTAAACCGCAGCCCCCATGTATGAACTCCGGCGATTATATTAATGAATTCGAGTGTTAACCCTAACTTCCCTTGCCCTTGTTGGTGCCCTTGTCTTGAGGAAGTCTGTCTGAAGTTATGTGCCATGTTCGGATGCCTTGTTATACCTTATGGATAGACCCTTGAGTTTCTAACTTTCTAGCTTCCTTCATCTCATCCGGTGTCTTCTGATTTCAGCAGCATGGCTACCGGAACCCGTGGAGCTGCACGTGGACGCCGTGACCGTGAGGAAGAAGAAGTACCACCCCCTCCCCAGCAGCCAAGCATAGCAGATCTGCTGATGACCCAAAACAGAATCCTTGAACAGTTGGCGCGCAATCAAGGCGCCGGTGGTAGTCAGGCTCGAGGTGGCCTAGCTGAGTTCCAGCGAACACAGCCACCCACCTTCAATCGATCCGACGACCCTATGGACGCGGATGACTGGATCTGCACGATTGAAAGAAAACTCCAACTGGCACAGTGCGCCGAAGCAGATAAAGTTAACTTCGCCACCCACTACCTGGAAGGCGCTGCAGCAAACTGGTGGCAGAACTTCTTGGCCCTCCAAGCTCCTGGTCATGTAGTCACGTGGGCCGAGTTCCGAACCGGCTTTCGTGCTTCCCATATCCCCAAGGGCGTCATGAATTTAAAGAAGGAAGAGTTCTACAATCTCCGGCAGGGCAGAAAGTCAGTGATAGAGTTCCTCCATGAATTCAATCACCTATCCCGCTATGTGCCGCGAGAGGTCTCCACCGATGAGGACAGGGTGGAGAAATTCAAGCGCAAGCTGAACAATGAATTGCAGGCCAAGCTAGCTATCGCCGAGGTGCAGAATTTCCAGCATTTAGTAGATAAGGCCATCGAGATTGAAGCGAAGGAGTCTGTCCTTCAGCAGGACCGCAAGCGCGAGAGAGAAGTACAGAGATCAGCTGCGAGCAGTTCACAGAAGCCGCGGGTGTGGCAGCCCCAGCCACCTCATCCTGCGAGGCCATATCCGTCAAGACCTCAAGTCTACACTCCCCGTCCCCAGCAGCAGAATTATCAACCTCGTCCTCAGGGAGTGCAGCAACGACCTCTACCCGACATGAGCAAAGTACAGTGCTACAACTGCGGAGCCATGGGGCACTACGCCAACCATTGCTCCCTTCCTCGCACAGGGCACACCTTTGCCCCCAAAATGCAGCAGGGACAGACAAGAGGTGGAGTCCAAGGCAGAGGACCAGCTCCCACCAAGACCCAAGTTCCCGGCCGTGGTCGGGTAAATCACGTCACCGCCGAGGAAGCTCAGGATGCGCCCGAAGTAGTGTTGGGTACGCTCTTCGTACACTCAACCCTTGCAACTGTTCTGTTTGATTCTGGAGCATCTCATTCATTCATCTCCAGCAAGTTCGTGCATGAAAACCATGTTCCATCATCAACATTGCATCATCCTCTTGTTATTGCAACCCCTGGTTCGGAGATGAAAACTGAGTTAGTTTGTGAAGGGGTTAAAGTAGAAATCGGCGGAGAAATGTTCCTGGCAAACATGGTAGTCTTGAGGTCCGCAGGGCTAGATGTTATACTAGGTATGAATTGGTTGATCCAGCATAAAGCCCAAATAGACTGTGCCAAAAGGTCAGTATCCCTTACCTCGGACTCCGGCAAAGAAGTGATATTTGTATCCTCGTCCCCGTCAGGGTGCATCTTTGCTCTGAATAGTACCCAGGACCAAGGAATCGAGTTCGTCCCAGTAGTGTGTGAATACCCGGACGTCTTCCCCGAAGAGTTGCCGGGTATGCCCCCTGACCGTGCCGTGGAGTTCGTTATCGAACTTCCACCTGGAACCGCTCCTGTGTCAAGGCGACCCTACCGGATATCTCCGAAGGAGTTATTAGAAATGAAGAAGCAGCTCCAGGAGCTTGAAGAAAAGGGTTTCATCCGACCTAGCTCATCACCATGGGGATGCCCCGCCATGTTCGTGAAGAAGAAAGATTCAAGCTTAAGGATGGTCGTAGACTATCGTCCACTGAATGAGCTTACGGTGAAGAACAAATGTCCCCTTCCTAGGATTGATGACCTCTTTGATCAGCTGACCGGAGCCCGCGTCTTCTCCAAAATCGATCTCAGATTGGGCTATCACCAGATAAAGATCAGATCCGAAGACATCCCGAAGACAGCCTTCACTACTCGTTACGGGTCGTACGAGTATACAGTTATGTCCTTTGGTTTAACCAATGCCCCTTCCACCTTCACACAACTCATGAACGCAGTCTTCATGGAGTATCTGGATCAATTTGTTGTCGTCTTCATCGACGACATCCTCATCTACTCCAAGTCTGAATCTGAGCATGAGGATCACTTGAGGAAGGTGCTCGACAAGCTTCGTGAGCATCGTCTGTACGCCAAGTTCTCCAAGTGTGAGTTTTGGAAACAGCAAGTGGAGTTCTTGGGCCACGTAATATCAGCTGCCGGTGTCGCGGTGGACCCGAGCAAAGTGCAAGCGGTACAAGAGTGGAAGCAACCCAAATCGGTTACCCAAATCCGAAGCTTCCTTGGACTAGCAGGCTATTACCGCCGATTCATTGAAGGATTCTCGTCCATAGCCAAGCCGTTGACAGAATTGCTGAAGAAAGAAGTCAAGTTTATATGGTCAGACAAGTGTGAAAAGAGTTTTCAAGAACTTAAAGAAAGGTTGACTTCAGCCCCAGTGCTCATTCTCCCAGACGTTAATAAGGATTTTGAGGTTTACTGTGATGCTTCCCGAAATGGATTGGGCTGTGTTCTTATGCAAGAAGGCCGGGTGGTGGCTTATGCCTCACGACAGTTGAGACCTCATGAAGCCAACTACCCCACCCATGATCTGGAATTAGCTGCCGTGGTGCATGCCCTGAAGATCTGGCGGCACTACCTCATCGGCGCCCGTTGTGAGATCTTCTCGGACCATAAAAGCTTGAAGTATCTATTCACCCAACCAGATCTAAACCTTCGCCAGAGAAGATGGCTCGAGCTCATTAAGGATTATGATCTGGGTTTGAATTATACCCCTGGCAAAGCTAACGTTGTTGCCGATGCCCTGAGTCGAAAGGCTTACTGCAACAACGTCATGATCAAGGAGCAACAACCACCCCTTCACGAAGAATTTCAGCGGCTGAACTTGGAGATGGTCGAACAAGGTACTCTTGCCACCCTTGAGGTGAAGCCATCACTAGAAGATCAAGTCAAGGCTGCTCAAACTCAGAATGTCGGGATGCAGAAAATTAGAGAGAAGCTGAAGGCTGGTACCGCAACTTGTTTCACTGAAGATAAGGATGGAGTATTATGGTTTGGAAAACGATTGGTTGTGCCCAAGGACAAGCAACTAAAAGACCTGATCCTTCATGAAGCACACAACTCCCCATTGACCATTCATCCAGGCAGTACCAAGATGTACCAAGATCTCCGTCGCCAATTCTGGTGGACCCGAATGAAGCGTGAAATTGCCCAATATGTTGCTGAGTGTGATGTCTGTCGCCGTGTGAAGGCCGAACACCAGAGACCAGCAGGCCTACTTCAGCCACTCCCTATTCCCGAGTGGAAATGGGAAGAGATTGGTATGGATTTTGTAGTAGGTCTGCCGAGATCCCCGAAGGGCAACGATGCAATATGGGTAATCGTAGACCGTCTATCCAAAGTCGCCCACTTCATCCCTGTGAAGACCACGCATAAAGTGAGTCAGCTAGCGAGATTGTACATCTCTCGGATTGTTTGTCTCCATGGTGTTCCCAAGAAAATCATTTCAGATCGAGGCACTCAATTCACTAGCAGGTTTTGGAAATGCTTACACGAGTCAATGGGAACTTCCCTTTCCTTTAGCACCGCCTTTCATCCACAAACTAGTGGTCAAGTTGAAAGGACAAATCAGATCCTCGAAGACATGTTAAGATCTTGTGCACTCACATTGGGGTCCAATTGGGAAGATTGCTTGCCATATGCAGAGTTTGCCTACAACAATAGTTATCAGACCAGTCTCGGTATGGCACCTTTTGAAGTGCTATATGGGAGGAAATGTAGGACTCCATTGAACTGGTCCGAGACCGGCGAGAGGCAGTTCTTTGGACCTAACCCGATTGAGGAAGCAGAGGACTTAGTCCAACTCATCAGAGAACGTCTTCGTGAAGCCCAGTCCAGGCAGAAGAGCTATGCAGATCCTCAGCGCCGTGAAGTTACCTTCCAGGTTGGAGATAGTGTGTATCTCAAGGTCACCCCCTTCAAAGGTGTTCGCCGTTTTGCAATGAAAGGAAAACTGGCTCCTCGTTATATCGGTCCTTATCAAGTCCTAGCCAAAAGAGGAACAGTGGCATACCAACTGGAATTGCCTCCTGGATTGTCGCGGATGCACGATGTCTTCCATGTTTCCCAGTTAAAAGCCTGCCATCGAGTCCCCGAGACGAAGATCAACCCTGAAATGGAAGTGCTACATGAAGATCTCTCATATCGGGAGCACCCGGTGTGCATCCTTGATGAAGCTGAACGCAAGACCCGGCATCGTACCATCAAGTTCCTCAAGGTTCGGTGGAGCAACCACACCGAAGATGAAGCCACCTGGGAACGTGAAGAATGGCTCAAGACCGAGTTTCCAACCTTGTTTGCCGACCGTTAAAGATCTCGGGTCGAGATCTTTTTAAGGGGGGTAGTTTTTGTAATACCCAAAGTCGATAGATAGGTTTTTGATTTGCATCCATGCATACATGTCATCATCATCACCCCCACCTCAATTAAACTTAGATGTAATATGAATATACTTTATAGAATATGTTAATATCTCATCCTCGGTGGATAATTGTTGCAAACACCAATCAATTTATTTGAAGTAACTCAAATAACAACATCGTCGATAAGGGTGGTAGAAGTCATCGAACCCTTCAGAGAATCTCCGTCCCTAACCCTAAAACCCTAACGGTGCCAGAATTAGGGTTTCGACGATAGAATACTTCCCAGTGGTGCCAACCTCCCAAAACTTGGTAAATAGCTTCGAAAGGGGTAACCCTAGTCCCTGACCAATTTCTAGAAACTTTGGGCATGGCTAGGGCTCGACCCTAACACAAATCCGACGTGAAACCCTAAATTGAATTTGAATAGGAATCTAGGTCAAATCAGCCCCAAAATGATTCAAACTCCTACAGTAGCTCAAGAGTGATATTATGAGGCTCCTGTAAAAATTTCAGGTGAATTGGAGTAGAATTGATACATAAAATAACAAAGGGAAATGTGCTGGCATTAAGAAATTAAAAAAGAAAAGAAAAACCCTAACTACCTGGGCCGAAACCCCCCCCCCTCGGGCGGCCCATCTCCCCAGCCCACTCAGCCGCGCGCTCCTCCCGCGCTCCCCCTCTCACTGCCGCGGGGTCCCCCCCCTGTCATCCTCCCGCCTCGGCCCCGCTCTCACCCGCGCCTCGGGGGCCCACCTGTCGGGTCGCACCCGCCACGTCTCCGGCATCGGTACGCCGGCGTGGGCGGTGCTCCACTCCCGGCGCCCCCTGTCCGAGCGCCCTCGCCGCCGTATTTAAGCCTCCTCCCGACAGCCCGTTTCTTTCCCCCCCTCCATTTCCCGATTTGGAAACCCTAAACCTAAAAATCCCCAACTCCCGAGCCCTTCTTCCTCTCCGGCGACCCTCTCCGACGAGGAATCCCCGTCCATCCGGTGAGCTAGGGCTAGAGATTTTCTCTCCACGAGCACCAGCGTGCCTCCACTCACCTTTTTCCCCTTTTTCTTCCACAGATCCACGCCTGGAAGCCTTCGGTCGTCGCCTTCGTCTTCAACCCCGGCAGAGAACTCCGGCAAGCTTCCCTAGCGGTTCCAGTGCACCCCGAGCTGATGTCTTTCGCATTCGAGCATCGCCTTCCCCTTCTGAACCTTCCCCACCTCTTGCCTTTGTAGATCTGTGGCCCGAGCACCTCAACGCCGGTGAACCGTAGCTCCTCGACCTCCCTCGTCATCGCAAACCTCCTTCCTGGCCTCCATCTTCCTCCCCGAGAACGGAAACGAGACCCCGGTGAGCTCCCGACCAGGAATCTGCACTTCCCGAGTAGATCTGAGCTCTGGAGCTTAACTCCGGCGAGCCTCCGGTGGCGCGCCGCCGTCTGAGCTTCGGCTCCGGCCGGATCCGAGTGTGAGAGGGTGAGAGAGAGAGATAAGGTGGGGCAGGTGTCGCTTTCTGGTTGGCCCCGAGCGCTTAACCGAATGACAGATGGGTCCCCCTCGGGGCTGACGTGGTTTAGTGGGCTGAGTTCCCGGGTGAACTCTCGGGTGCACCTAAGACTTGCGGATGGGGTTGGGTAGCGTTCGGGTGTCTGTAGCATTTAGGATCTCGAATGTTAGGGTGGCAGATTTTGTATTAAAATTAAAATGTTCATAACTTTTAAACCACTTGTCCGAATTTGATAAATTTTATATATTTGGAAAGCTTATGAAATTCTCTACAATATGGCTGAATCAAAAGTTAAATTTGAGCACATGCACATCCTGATATCTAGGGTAGAAGTTTAAGGGTTGTCGAGGGTCTATAAACCCTAAAATCCTAACCCTAGCTCCGATTTCGACGATCCATATATTTCTGGAATCCCTGTGAGCCACTCTTCGATATGGAGCCACTGAAAACCCAGTAGGAATACATGCATGATAGGTCTTAGGTATTAGCTCCTTTATTCGTCGAACCCCGTAAACCCTAACTCAACAAGTGCATAACTAATTGATCGTAACTTCGATTTAATTGATTTCAGTTGCGCTAGTTAATTAGTTTAGAATATTAAGCAATTTTTAACATGCATGTTCATTGCCACTTCACCATAAGTGATTACCTCTAAAATCCTAATTCGTAATCGCATGAATCTGAGCATGCATATAGTTTAGGACAACCAATCAACCCTAATTCCGATATATTGTTAAACAATACCATCCTTGCATTCACACTCATGCATACATGCTGGATTCATTGATTGCATTGTTGCTTATCTGCGATATTCCATTTGCTTGCACTAGACTACGACGAAGGAGACCTCCAGGCTCACGAGCAGACGCAAGAACAGGAACAAACCGAATCAGGCAAGCAGAGCTTGTTGCATTTTACTTTCCGTACTCTTGTGTATGCCCTCTTTTATGTGTGCTTATGTGTGTATGTCTCCGTTGTACGTCATAAGGGTATGTTGTTAGTTTGGATGTCATTAGGAGATGTTAAGCACATTAACATGAGCAGGATGGGTCTCACGTTGAGAACATCTGTGGCTCTTCAACCAAACCTTTAAGTGAGTTGTGAGAGCCGAGGGCGTGCACAATGGGTACGGTTGTTGCTAATTGCGGCGGGAAGGTGACCCAGGTGTAAGTAGAGTTTTGTCACCGCAGCAACCATATCTTCAGCGTGTCACAATCCCTTATCACACGGGAGCGCTATCGAGAGCCAACACTGAGGTATAGTGGGACAAGCCTCCACGCCCCTTGAAGGTTCGCTACCTCCTTGCGGTTATGCACTCATTATATCGTCAGGGGTTTGAGTTCGTCGGTAGCGGTCCGAGAGATTAAATCATGATGTGATTGATGGATTAATTAGGAATTGATATTATGTCTTTGATGGATTACTTTGGATTCTGATAATGTGTCGTTGTTGGATCAATTCGGAATTAGATATATGGGTGCCCCCTTGGATTGGATTTGTTAAGTGGATCGGATTGTATTGGATGTGTGGGCTGCCCCTTTTTGGAGTTGAACCTGATGAATCGGATCTCGTGGGATTTGCTCGTGTCATATTTGTTCTCTGTTAACTTGTTAAATACCTTGTTCTTATTTATCTGATGATGCTATGTTATTCAATTGTATATTGTTACTCTGAGAAGCATCATGTTTACTTGTTGCTAAACTTCTCCGTACTCGGATATGTGTTCGGATATACCGACTGATGTAATATGTTGTCCCCTCGTGGACTGTTATTAGTAATATCGTACTGTAGGGCTTTGTGACGATATCCGAGTTGTTATTCCAGGCTGCCCCTGCACAATGCGTGAATGATATGAAGTGTATGGGTATGCCGTGAAGGATCGAGGCCGTACCATTTTCTACTAAGTCGAGCAGGTGTTGGTTGAGTGACCCGCTGGCTGAGATGCAGTGCCGGCCAGGCAGGGTGTGGGCGTTCTACCGGGCTTTCGAGTGACCCACTAGCTTCCGGGCTAGGTTAGGGTGTGGGTAGAACTGCCGGGCTCCTCCGACCTTGTTTGTCGTGGTAGGATTCGGGAACGACTCTGACTCTTCACCGGATTACGGAATCGTATGTGGTTTTGGGAAACTTGGTCGCTTCCGGCCGGCTCGCACGTGGCGGGTGTCGGATCGTTCTACCTTGGTGCGTACGGCGCAGGTACCGTGCCACCGGGCGGACGAGTCCTTCGGTCCTTGGCGACTTCGCGTTCCCCTAATCATATGCTATTCCGGGTCCGTGACACGGGGATGTAGGCTTCGGCTGAACCTCGTTAATAAATTTTGTTGTCGATTCTCTCTCTTGATTGCATCTAGATCTAACTGCTACGGAACGGCTGATGTCCGTCATTAAGATCAGCCCATGTTGGGGCTGGTTTTGCAACAAGTTGTATCAGAGCGCAATGTTGGAGAATCTTAAAGCAATGTGAAGGAACTCGACGGAGACCAAGAAAGCTTGTCGACGTGTATGGGCACGGTCGGCAAGGGCGGTGGCACACGTGTCCCGTGTATGGATCTACAAGTGGAGAGGCTGGGATCTATCGGAGTGGAGGCCGATATTTGTCCCCAGCTCACTCAGGTCCACCCGGCAAAGCTTGGGGGTGCGGGGGGTGAAGCTCCCCGTAGAACGAATCCTTCACCATGACGGGGTGAGACCTCCGAGGGGTAGTCGAATCGATCGATGGTGGCTGGAGGCGTGTGGTGGTCACACGGGCGGTCAGACTGGCCTAGCGGGCCAGTCGGACCGGGTGCGTGGTCGATTTTGATCCGGACTCGAAGTTGGAGTCTGAGTTGAACAAGGAGTCATGACGCGGCTTAAAAAGGGCTGGATCGGCTCGGAGCTCGAGTCAATCGGTGGTGCCGAGGTAGCGGCATTGGCCGGTCAAACTAGCCAGGACGGCCGGTCAAACCGGTGTTTTCGGCAGAGGCGACGTTCGGTGGAGAGCGAGCAACGTAGCTTGCCGAGCCAAGGAGGGCCAGGGTCTCTAGTTCACGGCTGAAAGGACCAGGAGTGCCGACTAGAGGGGGGTGAATAGGAGGCTGACAAAAGTTACTTCTTTTGGCTTAGATTAACAGATTAAAACTTGAGCAGAAGCAAGTGTTAACAGGCTGTGTGACAGGCAATAGACACAAGTGTGATATGATATGAAAAGTAGCATGCAGCTGTCATACAGGTGTCTGACACAGGTAAGATCAAAACCTAGCACAGATGAAGATAGCTATTGCCTATGTCATAGGTAGCTATGACAGGTAACAGTTAAGATCTCTAGCAACTGAGACACAGCTAAGCTAAGCAGGTATAAAGGTGATCTATGACAGATAAACAAAGATAGCAAGAATCACATGAGTATACAAAGGCATATAGCACTGCAGGAAGTAAATAGGTAAAGCACTCAGAGACAAGGAGGTTTTTCACCAAAGTTTCCTACTCTTTTCAGAGAAGATACGTCTCCGTTGGAGAAGCTACTCCGAAGAGATCGCCAGCACTAAATCGTGCTTATTCTCTGAGTACCTAACGTTCAGGCCTCTTCCTTAGCTTGTGGAAGTCCTTTTGCTAGCAGCAGGTAGACTTCAATCACCTTCACAAACTTACTGGTCCAGCCCACACAAACTTGGGTGGTACCAGCAACTCCTACACCCGTCTAGGAGCAGACACTCCAAGAGTAACAGATGAACCAGCAATCTCTTGGAGGAACCTTTGCTCTTTGCTCAAAGCTCACACACTCACCCGAACTATCACTTATGCTTTTGGTTTTTGTTCGGTGGTTGGAGACTTTGCAACGGTCGTATGTGATTCACAGGTTTTTGGCAAGGTTTAGGACGAAGTCCTCCCCTGGTCCCCTATATAGGGTTCACAGGCACCCGACCGTTACAGTGTTGCCACGTAGGATTAGTGAGCCACCGGTGTCAGCCACCTGTGACACAGCCAACCACTCCGCCCAACTATAACGACTCGGGCAGACCGACACTTGTGTCACCGGCGGCACACACAGGTGAACCCTTAACTGACGCAGCCTAGCTACTCAGCCCGGTCTTGGCACATGACATGTCCTCAGCATACAACACTCTCTGAAACCTATAAGAAGAGAACCTTCGACAACCCTCTGACTCACCAGACCAGCTATCGCAGTGCAGTTCCCTTAGCATTCACAAGCTCTCCCCTGGTCCAGAGAAGTACCTGAGTCTTAGAGCACTAGACCACCTGTGACACACTATGTCACACCGGTGACTCTAGCCCCTGGGGTTTTCTACTGCTTACACACTGACCCTCTGAGCATTGAGCAAAAGTCCCTTAGACAACTGATACTGATTACATCCCTCTTGATAGTATGGGTTTTTCCTATGGACTCAAAAGAACTAGCAAATCTATGCTTTACCTGCCCACCAACTGTAGTCACGGCCCTTGACGCATCAAGCCACCATCACCTTGTTTGCAACTCCTTGCACAGCACCGGCTTCTTCACAGCTGTGGCACAGCTGCCTAGCACCACCATTCCTTAGTCCTGGAAACCACCCTTATACCTTTTTGGTGGTCATCCTTTCCTTGATGACCCTTCTTTCTGGAACCTAAAAACCTGCTTACACTCACTGTAAACGTTAGATTCCAGTTTGAGTTGCCATTAACCATCAAAGCCAACTTGGGGCCTAGATGCTCTTTCAATCTCCTCCTTTTTGGTGGTTAGTGGCAACCCATTCAACAAATTTGCATATCAGTTTGAATAGAAGGTATATGTGCAGGTTGTAGAGAATACACCCCCCCTGAAAGCTGTGCATAAGAGATTTGTTTTTAACTTGCCAATGCACAGATTTTAATTGTTGGATATGGGCAGCATTTTCTTACAACTTACACTCTTATCAGTTCAGAACAATAAGTGTGTCAGAGAATAGTGAGCTGAACTGAAATATTTTTCTCTTGATGCATTTGCAAGAACCAGAGCATATAAAAATGTGTCAGAGCATCTGAATATATATCTTAGAGCATATGAGAATATTAGAGAGCAGATTCACTATGGATATATGTATCAGAGCCAAACAAATTTCTGGTCATATGTATCAGAGTGCCAATGGGCATGTATATCAGAGCATATGTTTATTATGTATATGTGAATCCGAGCATGAGTCAATGAGCATAGGATTAATCATGAGTATATGAATTAGAGCAAGCAGACTAATCAGAGCAAAAACAGTCTAGACCTATGCTTCAGAGCATTGAACATATGCATCATAGCAACACACTTGGCACACTGAAATATTTCAGCATCAGAGTAAAGTGAGCAAGACAAGACTTAGTATTAATTGTAATCAAGACAGAAAAATCAGAAATAGAACAAGCCTCGAGTACACCAGAAAATAATTTTCTTTCTCCCCTTCCTCTATTCTCTCCCCCTTTGTATGAAGCTCTCCCCCTATGACTCCCCCTATGTATGAATCTCTCCCCCTTTGACACTAAAACACCAAGAAGGGCGTGAGGAAGAGACACATTCAGAGCTTTGACTTCAATATCTGGAGAACTTCTGACATCTGAACCTGCAGCTGATCAACCTTTGATTGCAGACTGGAGACTTCTGATCTGAGCTAAAGGTTCTCTCGGCGCAGAGCTGCAAACTGTGTTGGCATCACTTTGTTCTGATAAGCTCTGGCAGCTGCTTGAGACATCAGAGAGGAGGATAGAGTGCCATCTGCAGCCACCTGTGTCACAGATACTAACTCAGCTGGGTCAGGTATGGGAGTATCAGCGGTGACACTGGCAGGGACTTGGACTTGAGGCACAGGCACGGAGGGAGTAGGCGCTTGAGAAGCTGTTGGAGCAGCT
Organism: Stipa capillata; assembly: GCA_019208055.1. NCBI lineage: Eukaryota > Viridiplantae > Streptophyta > Magnoliopsida > Poales > Poaceae > Stipa > Stipa capillata. Next base: position 68,645 of record JAGXJF010002491.1, read on the forward strand.
TTGTCACTGGGAGCTAACACTGCTGGATCAGGGGATTCGCCAAACAAAGCTGGAACAGCAACCTCATCAGGATGGTCATCAGCCTGAGGCCTGAGCTGGGTCTTGATGGTCTTTACTGTCATGTCAAAGTTGGAATCCAGAAGACCTGTTCTCTGAAGGATCATGTACATGATGTACGACCCATACCTCAGCTTAGCTTTCTTGTCCTTCTGTACAGCATCTATCTCATGAAATATATATCTGGCCACATCAAAATGAATGTTCTTTGCTATGTGCACCAGCACCTGCCATACTGAATTGTATACTGCATCTGTATTTCCTCCTTTGGGTCTGGAGGGTGACATGAAGAATCTTTACAAGATGCTTTTCTGTGATTGTGATCCCCTGAAGTACACATGATCTAAAGGGGCATTGGCAGGGAATGTAAAATTCCTTGGATAGAATTTTCTTCTGTCAGCATTGGAGACAGGCTCTAGCTTGAACAAATTGGGCATACCAGGCTCGATAGGTGCATGAAACAAGCTGTTGAATTCTGGAGCTATGATTGAGAGCAACTGGCCTCTTGTCTTCCATAGCATGACATCTTGATTTTCTTGATCTACCCAGACAGTGGCATAGAATTCCTTAATGATTTCTGGGTCATAGTCTTGTTGAAGATTACATATGAACTCCAGACCTGAGGCTTGGATAAGAGATTGAAGACTCCTCAGTCTGGATCAATTAAAGCAGACCAGTCTATGGCCTTGCAATCTACAAATCCCTTGGAAGCAAGGATTTCATGGTAGAGACCCCTTTGAAGATTAGTGTGAAATTTGTGGTCTGAGCAAGATGCATCTTGAAACTCCTTGTCTTCATTGAAATATGGGCAAGCTGACCTCATTCTTATGAAAGCACATGTGCTCATGGAGGCAACTTTGCTTCTTGATTTCTGGGGATCACTTTTGGGTAGCTTCTTGGCCACAGCTCGGGAGATGAACTTCATTTGATTCGCCTCAGTCCTCAAGGCATGAGAGAAGATGTAATAATACTTAGTTTCTAGATCTTCTTCTCCAACTGAGAGACTGGGTGAGCTATCTGCTTGGTCAGCTTCTGCCTCCTCTTCCTCTTCTTCGTCAGCTGATTCTGTACTTGGAGAAGATCTCTCGGCTTGGTAATCTTCATCTGAATCAGCTCTAGCTTCTTTCGGCCTGGGAGGAGTAACAGACACACCTTTGCCATCATCTGATGAGCTCTCAGAGCTTTCCTCTTACTCAGCTGACTGACTTGCCTGTGCCATAGGTGATGACACAGGTGCTTGAACTGAAGGGGCTGTGTCAACTGGCGGTGGCACAGGTGAGTTAGACAGGTGTGTCTCTTGGGCCTGAGCTTCTGCTGCCTGTGACACAGCTGGTTGAGACAGTTGTGGACTTGTTTGTTTGGCAGCTTCTAAAGACGTCACAGATCCAGCCTTTGGAGATTGGAGCTCATGGGCCTCTTTGACTGTCTGTTCTTCGGCCTCAGATACCAGAAATTGGGATGGAGACATCTGTTTCTGGACATCCAGGGAGGAAATGGATTCTACACTTGTAGAACTTTGAGATTTTATGCTTCTCCTCTGGTATGTCTGCAGACTTGACTTAGCTGGGCTAGCCACCGGTGACACCGGTGGTGGCATCTCCTTCTTCAATTCTTGAATGGTAGACGTCTGTTGATCAAATTGAACTTTCAAGGATGGCTTGGAGCTTTGAGTCGTCTCAGAAATTATTTCGACATCTGCATCTGGCTGCCTCTTGGCTTGAGGTTCATCACTGATCACAACAGTTTCTGTTCTTTTCCTCTTGGGAGCTTGAGAGGGAGCAGCAGCAGGAGGTGATGAAGGCTTGGAAACCTTTGGAAGCATAGCCTTTTTAAGCTTGAGCTCAGCTCTCAAAGCAGTTTTCTCAGGACCATTTGGCATGTTTCTGAGCCTTCGGAGAATATCATTTATCTCCATTATCAGAAGATCATCTGTAGCTATGGGAGGGATCCTTGATTCTGAACTGACAATAGAAGGAGCTGCTCTTTGAGATTTGAACTCAGAAGACAGCAGACCTCGCTTGAGTTTGATTTCAGCTTGAATGGAAGACCTCTCAAGGCCTTTTGGTAGAGAGTTAGCCTTCTTGGTTAACTCACTGATTTCAAGGATGAGATGCCTATCTCGAGCATTAGTATGCTGAAGTTCCAGAGGTTTGTGAGACCCTTCTGCTAAGCATTTTATTGAAAGTTGATCCTGCTTCTCAAGAATCTTCTTTCGAAATTCAACTTCTTCTGAATATGATTGGCCTGACTTCATCTGTTTGTGCAAATCTGCAACTTCCCTTAAGATAGCCTTATCTGCTTCTGATGGTTCTGGAATTTCCATAGATACAGGCCTTGACAACTCTGAAAGCTCAAAACTTTTGGCTGTGTATATGGTGGATAGCTGCTTGTTTACTGTTTCATCAGTTGTTTCTCTCATCTGAGCTGCCAGCCTATCCAACTCCTCCAGAATCAGCTTATCATGCTCAAGATCTTCTTGAGATATTTGGGATTCTGGAACAGGTTCTCTGATGGTGAGTGTGCCTCGTGGCAGCACCACATTTGCAATGGAAGGCTTTGAACCTCTCTTAGCTGGTTGTTTCTTCTTCTTAGCTGCTTCCTTTCCCAAGGATGTGTGCTCAACAGCAGCTGAGGACCTTGTCCTCTTGGGTGGAGCACGCTGAGTAGAACTAGATTTACTGGCTTGAGAAGCTGACTTCTTTGCAACTGCTTTTCTCTGCCTGTAAGCCCTTTGGCTTGCCTTTCTTGTTTCAGCTACCTCTGCTTTCTGTCTCAGCCTCTCTCTTTCCTGATCTGAATCTGAAATGTTAATCTCAAAGCTGGATGCTTCTGGGTCAGACCACTGCATCCCACTGTCAGCTTTCTCAGATCCTGAAGACATCTATAGAAACCAGATAGATAAGACAGAATATAGGTAAGAGGTGTTCCTGAGATGCAAAAAGGTAGTAGCTGTGTGAGACACCTGTGTGAGAACGAGGAGACACAGGTGAGGACTTGGTAACAAACCGAGGTCTCAGTCTTTTGAATAGACTTGCCTGTGTGACAGATGAGACCCTAGCGGTGATACAGCTACGTACGAAGGCGGACGGCAGATTTTAGAAATCTAGAGATTTACTGGTTTTCGGTGGTTAATTTCAAGCAATATAGGTTCTAAAAGATTATCAGGAGCTAAACCAACCCTAACAACTAACAATGCGCTAATGGATTAGGCTTTAGAGCAAAAGCATAAGCCCTAAGCAAGGACAGGCGCAAGTAGGGCTGGCGGAAGCTTACTTTGAGCAAAGATTGATAATGCGCGGATGAATTGTTGCTGGAGCTCTTTAGAAAGCTTCCTCCGATGCTTCGAAAGATTTGGAGGGACGAAAATGTCGATTTCGTCGAGAATTTGGTGTTTTGGCGCACGGCGGAAGTTTGGGGTTATATTGTAGAACGTGGGTTCTATGGAAAACGTATCGACGTCTTATATAGGCCGAAGGGGTATAAGGTGGCTGTGTCACAGGTGACAGAGGAACCTGTGACACAGGTGAGTAGACAAAATACCCTAGGGCCTACGGGAATCAAAAGCATTCACCTGAGACACAGACAGATAGCTCAGGTGACAAGTATTTCATCCATAGAACACCAAGACAGAGAGAATTTGATAAGAGAGCAAGCATATGAACACTATCAGGAAATCCTTATGCAATCTTCGCAATGTCAGTTTGCCAGAAAATCAAACAAGCAAAACTAAAACTGACATGAGTCGATTTTGAAAATAGGTACACAATAATGTGCACACACAACTAAAAGATCTCTACACTATGCATAAAACTCATACACCTGTGACACAGGTGATCAACACAGATGAGCATGTAAGGCATGTAAATGGCAGAATATATGAGCTAGACACCAAGCCAATCCTTTTTATTGAAGATTAGAGACATCAATGATATTCAATTCACTCCTCAGAGCACAGAATCTAGTCTCATCTAAGGACTTGGTGAAAATATCAGCTAATTATCTTTCAGTCCTTACATGGCACAGCTGTATATCTCCCTTCTCAACATGATCTCTCAGAAAGTGGTGCCTCACTTCAATGTGTTTGGATCTTTGGTGGTGCACTGGGTTGTTGGCTAACTTAATTGCACTTTCATTATCACAGAAGAGGGGTACTTGATTAAAAGATATGTTGAAATCTTTCAAGGTCTGCCTCATCCATCATAACTGAGCACAACAAGTACCAGTAGCTATATACTCAGCTTCTGCAGTGGAAAGGGCTACTGAGTTTTGTTTCTTGGATGACCAGGACACTAAGGAATGTCCTAAAAATTGACAAGTACCAGAGGTGCTTTTTCGGTCAACCTTACACCTAGCATAGTCACTATCAGAATAGCCAACTAGCTCAAAATTTGCACCTTTAGGATACCATAAGCCAAAGCCTGAGGTTTGAATCAAGTATCTCAGTATCCTTCTTACTACAACTCTGTGACAGTCCTTAGGATTAGCTTGAAATCTAGCACACATGCATACACTCAACATAATGTCTGGCCTAGATGCACATAAGTAAAGCAGGGATCCTATCATGGATCTGAACTCTTTCTGATCAGCAGACTTACCTTCGATGTTTAGATCTAGATGACCATTTGTTTGCATGGGAGTATGAATAGACTTTGCATCCTTCATGCCAAACTTAGTGATGATGTCTTTGGTGAACTTTTCTTGTGAAACGAATGTACATTCCTTGAGTTGTTTGATCTGAAGTCCCAGGAAGTACTTGAGTTCTCCATCCAAAGACATCTCAAACCTTTTGGTCATCATCTGGCTAAACTCATCACTCATGGAGCGGTTAGTACTGCCAAATATTATGTCATCGACATATATTTGGCACACAAATAAATCATTTTCATTTTTCTTAGTGAATAGAGTTGTGTCTACTAAGCCCATTTTAAATCCATTCTTGATCAGAAATTCTTTCAATGTATCATACCATGCTCTAGGAGCTTGCTTTACCATGCTCTAGGAGCTTGCTTTAAGTCATAGAGTGCTTTGTGTAGTTTATAGACATGGTGTGGTTTCTTATCATCTTCAAAACCAGGTGGCTGTTCAACATAAACAAGTTCAGAGAGTTTACCATTCAGGAAAGCAGACTTCACATCCATCTGATAAAGCTTGATGTTATGATGTACAGCATAAGCAAGGAGGATCCTGATGGCTTCAAGTCTTGCTACTGGAGCAAAGGTTTCTTCAAAGTCTAGACCCTCCACTTGTGTAAACCCTTGAGCCACAAGTCTGGCTTTGTTCCTTACCACTTGTCCATTTGTATCTTGTTTGTTCCTGAAGACCCATTTTGTTCCAATCACATTGTGATCATTGGGTCTTTCCACCAGGGACCAAACTTGGTTTCTTTCGAACTGATTGAGCTCTTCATGCATTGCATTTATCCAATCAGCATCCATGAGAGCTTCCTTGATGTTCCTGGGTTCAACACTGGAAACAAAAGAGTAATGTTCACAGAAATTTGCAATTTGAGAACGAGTAGTCACTCCCCTATTAATGGCACCGATGATGTTGTCTACAGGGTGATCCTTCTGCAGATCACAAGGTGTTGGGGTCAACCACCGGTGCCACAGCTGATGGTGAAGCCTGTGACACAGCTGGTTCTTCCTGCGACACAGCTGGCTGAGACAGGTGTTCTGCATCCAAGAGATCATTGGCTGGGTTGTACTCGAGCTCGATATCTTCATCTCCAGTGTCTTCATTCAGTGATGGAGAAGGTAGTTTTGATCACTTGGTGAGACAGGTTCTTCCTTGACATTGGGTCTGATCTCACCGGTTGACTTCTTTTGAATGTCCTTGCTCCCTACATCATTAGCAACTTGCTCTCCTTGGGAGCCATAAGACTCGTCGAAGTCCACATCTATAGATTCTTCAACAACCTTTGAGGAGGTGTTAAAAACTCTATAGGCATGGGAGTTAGGCCCTGTTTGGTTGAGCTGTGGTTGTTGGAAAAGCGGCTGTTGGCTGGCTGTTTGGAGAAGCGGCTGTAGCTGTTGGTTCATGAGTCCACGGTTGAACATGTTTGGTTTGGCTGTGGCTGTTGGCTGTTGTATGAGGAAATGTCTGAAATGCCCCTACAGTGTGTATTATATGATTTCACGAATAAAAAAATCTGAAAAACTGCAAAAAATTCAAGAAATTCAGAAAAATTAGAAATAAATCATAAAAAATTTAAAAAATTCCAAAAAATCAGAAAAATCATGAAAATTCTAAAAAAATAGAAAAATAAGGAAAAATTCATAAAAAATCAGAAAATTTTAGAAAAATAAGAAAAATAAGAAAAATCAGGAAAAATAAGGAAAAATTCAGGAAAAATTCATAAAAATCAGAAAAAAATCAGAAAAATCAGAAAAAAAATAAGGAAAAATTAGGAAAAATAAGGAAAAATAAGGAAAAATTCAGAAAAATCAGGAAAAATAAGAAAAATTCATAAAAATCAGAAAAATTTAGAAAAATAAGAAAAATCAGATATGTAAAAGCAGCACAACGCAGAGATCAGAAACATGATCTTGCAAGAGAAAAACAGCAACAAACCCTGAATTGCAGGCATGTTCCATGCTCTTGGTTTCTTATGCAGAAAAGAGAATTAGATCAATGTCATCACGAAAAGAAATGCAAGTGAAAAAAGATGAATCATTCATTGTTCAGGTAAGCATGTATTTACCCCATAAGTACTGTATAGAGAACATGCTGAGGAGAAAATTGTTTCCAGCAATGAAAGCTTGCAAGCTCTGTCTGCAAGATGTTTTGGCGACATTGGAAGCATTCCCAGACCATCAACAACCAGTAACTGAAATACACTAGTTGGAGCATGCCATGCCTATGTACAGTTGTAGACTACCAACAAGCAAAATATGATGGTCAGAACAAGGGTAACAGGACGAAGACATTAACGGGAAACCATTGTCATGGCATTTAGACTTTAGAAGAGATGATGGCTAGTACAGAATGGTCTTACAGATAAGGAAAAGACAAAGAGATATGCCATGTCAAGTTGTCCACAAGGATCACCATGTCTATAGGAGAAGCAGAAGAAAGAAACTCACTCCACCTTCCAAATAAAAAATTTAAAAAATCATGCCGTCTAAGATACAACACTCAGTTAATATTTACTCTCGTCAGCGCCATTGCTTTGCAATCTCCTCGTCAAGGATATGGGTAGCCTGCTGCCTGGAGCTAGCATCCAGATTGATATTGCTTGCCAGTAAACCTCGCAGTGCTCGTAGTTCGTCGGGGCTAGCCCTCTGGAAGAGGCCCCTCAGGGCAATATGTGGTGGACCCTGAGGTAGGGTATACTGAATGTCTCGATCCTCAATGACAACGTGAGGCCTGGATCTCTAGTACTCTGTACAGATGCGATCTCTATCCTGTGCCTCGATCGCCTGTAAAGGATTAGAAAAACAGTTTACTGCACAAACCTCAGTGACCTTTCGCTTGAACAAATTAACTAATTGGGCAAATCTGTAGGAGTGAATGCCAGCGGAACTAATTAGTGTTAATCATTCATGCAATTAAGCAACCGTAAAACCTTAGCACCCTGAATTGGGTTTATAATTTTCATTGTTAACTGCAAACATTAGTATTATAGAAGAGCCTCGCCATATTGCCTAACACAGTTTGTTCAGAGATTTTTCAAGTGAACCGATTAACAGCCAAGTCTAGTGAATCAACATTTGTCTTTTAAAAGAACTTAGATGATCTTTATGTTTTATTTCTCAACACTATCGAGTACCAAAATATCACCTATACCTCAGTCATCAGATAGATAATTTCCATTGGATAGCAAAGTCAGATTATTTCAATAGTGATGAAGTCAGATTACCCTAAATATCTTTTCGATCATTATCTAAAAAGACTATACTTTCGATTCATCGGATTTCATTTTTACTATGAGAAGAAAGAAGCACAGTTTGGATTATAAGTTTGATGAACAATGATAACCAGTGCAATATAGTGAGACCATGTGAACATGAAATATATTCCACATATATATCAATTTACTGAGAAAATAAGCTACATCTCAGTGACGCTCAACTTTAAATCATTAGTCTGTATTCTCTAGTTATATATAAACCAATATTTGTGCATCAATTCAGTATATACATAAACTAATTCAGTATACATACACAAATAATCTCAGTTCATACATGGAATAAATGCAAAAAAGAAAAAGAAATTTGATCCTACCTCACGGGCCGAGGTAGGGGAGATCGGTGTGGCAGTGAGGGAGGGAGGCGATCGGGGGAGGGCCGGTGGAGGAGGGGCAGTGAGGGCAGGGACACTGGCGGCGGCAGCGCCGGGGGCGGCCGCTGGAGGTGCGAGATCTGGAGGGAGGAGGACGACGAGCCGGTGGTGGTGCTGGCCGGGGACGGCGATGCCGGGGAAGCCACGGCTGAGCTCAACGGTCGGCGAGAAGCTTTGCTCGGTTGTGGACGCGGCGGAGCGACGAGCGCCAGTGGAGGCTTGCGGGTGGAGGCCCGGATCTGACGCTGCGGGTGGACGGGCGGTGGAGGCGTGCGGGTAGAGCGGCGGTGGACGCGCGCGGCGGGGGAGACGACCGGCGGTGGAGAGGCGGGGGAGACCAGCAGCGGTGGAGGGGCGCCGCGGGAAAGACGAGCGGTGGTGGAGGTTCTGCGGGTGGAGCCTTGCGGTGGAACTACGGGAAAGGGGAAAGGGGAAAGGGCATTTCGGGGCGGGCGAGCGTGCGACTGCGGGAAGCTGGGTCGCCCGAGCTTTTGCGCGCAGCTGATTTTGCACTACGGCCGCTTGGACCATTGCGGACAGCCAGGGAGAAAAGCTGCGGGTTTGGTTTAGCTTCAGCTTTTCTTAGGGAAAAGCCCTAGCTGAAGCTAAACCAAACACGGCCTTAGTAGCATAACCAAGGAATATACCAACATCAGATTTAGCTTCAAACTTAGTGAGGCGTTTGCCCTTCCTAAGAATGTAGCACTTACAACCGAATACTCTGAAGTATGAGACATTTGGCTTTGTGTTGGTGAGCAGCTCGTATGGAGTCTTCTTGAGTAGTGGATGTAGATATATCCTGTTGATGGAGTGGTAGGCAGTGTTGATAGTTTTAGCCTAAAATCTTGGTGAAGTCTTGTACTCATCCAGCAGTGTCCTTGCCATCTCTATCAGGGTTCTGTTCTTCCTTTCCACTATTCCATTTTGCTGTGGAGCATATGGACTTGATAGCTCATGCTTAATCCCATGCTTGTCCAGAAATGCTTCCACCTTTGAGTTTTGAAACTCAGTCCCATTGTCACTCCTGACTTTGACAAGGTTTACCTTCCACTCATTTTGTACTCTGACAATGAGGTGCTTGAATTTCTTGTAAACCTGTGTCTTCTCCTTCAAAAAGAACACCCAAGTATAGCGAGAAAAATCATCTACAATGACAAATCCATACTTGTTACCTCCTAAGCTCTCATATGTAGTGGGACCGAAGAGGTCAATGTGTATGAGCTCAAAAGGTGCGGTGGTGGTCATGACATTCTTGGGACGATGGGCAGCTCCAACTTGTTTGCCGGCTTGACATGAGCTGCAGGGCTTGTCCTTCTCAAACTTCACCTTTTCAAGGCCGATGACATAGTCATGTTTTGCTCAGTTTGTTGAGAAGCTTCATCCCTGCATGACCTAGCCGCCTGTGCCACAGCCAGCCAACACTGGTCTTGGCCATTAGGCACCATGGAGCTGCTGCAGGCTGTTCTTTGAAGTTTACTGTGTATAGCTTTCCAGACCTGCATCCTCTGAACACTTGAGAGTCATCAGATAGTTTGGAAGCTATAACCTCATCAGGATAGAACGTGACTTTCATACCTGTGTCGCACAGCTGTGACACAGACATGAGGCTATAGCCTATCTGATCTACAAGCATTACATTAGATAAAGAGTGATGTTCAGATATGGCGACTTTACCAACGCCATTTACCTTTCCCTTGGAGTTATCTGCATAGATCACATGTTTACTTGGAAGATTTTCGTGTGTGATCTCTACAAACTCCTCTCTGCCTCCAGTCATATGTTGTGTACATCCACTATCCACAACCCATTCAGTTCCACTGGAGACAGTATCCTGCAAGATTAGTTATGGGGTTTAGGGACCCAAACTCGTTTGGTTCCCTTTGCAATTTTACCATAAGCAGTAGTTGCAGAAGTATAGATAGCATATTTGTGTTTAAGATTAGCAGCATCTGCCACAGATGATATGACTTTAATCCTTTTGGGCTGACAGTCTCCTGCAACAAGGGTTAGTGACCTGTTTGATCTACCTGTGACACTGGTGGGTACACGGCTGTGTGAGCCACCGGTGACACAGGCAACTGTGGCCTTGGGCACCCAAATAGCTGGCAACCATTTTGTTAAGTGCCTGCGACCAATGTACTTGGCCACTATTTTCCCTTTCATGTCTTTCTGCAGGACATAGGCTGGGTTAGAGGGAATGTTTACTGCATTCCTCTTTCTCTGCACATGACCAACAAATTTGTTGTCATATGTACCTGCCTGTCTTACAAATTTCTCTGCAAGATTAGAGTTAGTAGCAGCAGGCAATTTATCTTTATGTGCAGAAGGAATGTAACCCAAGCCTTTTCAGCCTTCATTCTTTCTCAGCATTTCAGCTCTGATGAGCTGGTAATTTTGCATGCCAATATTGGCAGTGCATAGGCCTTTCCTCATGAGCCTTTTAAGCTCTTCAAGCTCTTCTTTGAGCTTGTTGTGCTCATCTGCATCCACAAGGTTAGTAGCAGTAGAGGTTGATGCCTCTTTTGAATCATCAGTGACTCCACCTGTGGATGTTAGAACATTTATACGGCTAGCACAGTTCAGGCATGATTCAATAACAGTAGGAGCAGGCAAGGGAGCATCAGTGCATATAGTAGAAGAAATATCAATGCACAAAGAATGTTTTTCCTTGAGCTCCTCATGCTCCTTTATCAGAAGCTCATGAGCTGCCTTGAGCTTTTCATGAGCTATTTCCAGGTTTTCCTGGTCAAGCCTGAGGTTTTCCCTGTCATCAGTAACCTCATCATAAGATTCACTCAGCTCCCTGAGTTTATCCCTTAGGGATATGTTCTCCTTCCTCTCCTTGCCATAGGCCTTATCTGTTCTTTCAAGGATGCCCATTAGTTCAACATAATCAGGGAAGTCATCCTCAGTAAGTACCTTAGAACCTTTGGCCATGAGACACAAAGGGGCAGAAGTGGATGGAAGATAGTCAGCTTCAGCACTTGACTCGGAGCTGTGTGACCAGGCTGTGTCACAGTTGGGTGTGTCAGCCATACTGATGGTGATCCCAGCAACTTAATCTTCTTCTTCAGACTCCTCTTCTGAGCCTGAATCCTCAGACACCCAAGCCTGTCCAACATAGGCTCTGGCAGTGGCCTTGTTTTTGGAATAAGTTGGGTGCTTGCTGTTGAAGGTCTTCTTCTTCCCATTGAAGTCCTTCTTCTTCTTGTAGTGGCTGCTGTTCTTTTTCTTGTTTGGACAATCAGCAGCAAAGTGGCCTTCCTTACCACACTCGAAGCACTTGTTGTCTTTGGATAGCTTCTTCCCTCTGAATTTGTCACCTGATCCAAGTTGCTTCTTCTTCTTGTAAAACTTTTTGAAGTTCCTTGTGAGGAGGATGAGTTCACTCTCTTCTCCACTGGACATCTCCTCATCAAGATCTTCACTGCTATCACTCTCAGGAAGTGATGTTGGAGCAGTGGTCTTCAGGGCAATATTCTTCTTAGGTGCTGAAGAAGAGCTTTGCTTGCCCTCTTGCCTGAGTTCCATCTCATGTGTTAGAATTCTTCCTAACACCTCAGTAGGCTTCATCTTGTCAAACCCATCCTTTTCTTTCATCATGAGAACAAGGGTTTTGTAGGCCTTTGAAAGCACTGAGAGGAACTTCTTAATCACATCCTCATGTTCAACTCTGGTGGAGCCTAAGGCCTTCAGCTGGTTGGTGATGATGGTGAGTCTTGAGAATAATGAGTTGATGTCCTCACCATGCTCATACTCCAATCTCTCTAAGGTTGATTCCAGCAGACCTCTTTTGGACTTCTTCAGAGTATCACTGCCCTCATAAATCTGCTCTAAAGTATCCTAGATTTCCTTGGTAGAATCCATTGTGCTAACTCTGTTGAAGTCATGCTCTTGTAAGCCCATGAAGATGGCTGTTGCAGCTCTAGCGTTGTTCTGAATGTTCTTCTTATCAGCGATGCTAGGTGTTGTGGGATTCTAGATGCTCTTTCAACGGTGCCGTGTAGGACCGGATGCAGGACATGAGGTGTTAGACGGGGCCCGGTGGCTTCAATTTGACAAGGACATGACCGATCTACAACAACGTGTGCACAGGAGAAGAGGATGCCAAATCAAAGGACATGGGTGGCTAGGGATAGCCGCAAGGGGTTATATTGAAGGTGGAGGTGGAGTTCGAGTCAGACTCTAGTTTGAATTGTAATCCGATTTGGGATTCGAGTTTTAGACGGAGTAGGTGGAGGCTTAAGGGATCTCTTTAAATAGAGGGGTAGGGGAGGGCTATGGAGTAAGAGCTTGGAGATTCATAGCCTCTAGCCAGGAAAAAGCGAGAGCAAGGTCTTCGGCAAGTGGCGCGCATAGTTTTCAAAGGCAGCGAAGGCGGCGACTCTCGGGTGGTCAGACCGGCGTCCATGGGCGGTCAAACTGGCGGTCCATCACGGCAAACCAAGCCGAGGAGGATCCGGCGATCAAGGAGAGCAAGGCTTCTTCATCAGAGGAGAGCGATCAAACTAGGTGGGAGACTGGGCAAACCAATGAATCAGAGGAGGAGATCAGCAGCGAGGTATCAGGCGAAATTGGGTCGGATGAAAGAGCATTTAGACCCCTAAATGGTTTTGATGGTTAATGGCAACCCAGACTGGAATCTAATGTTTACAATGAGTGTAAGCAGGATGAATAAGTTCTAGGAAGAGGATTCATCCATGAAAGGATGACCACCCAAAAGTGCAAAGGTGGTTTCCCAGGACAAGGAGATAGCTGCGCTAGCCAGCTGTGCCACAGCTGTGAAGAAGCCGGTGTTGTGCAAGGAGTTGCAAGCAAGGTGATGGTGGCTTGATGCGTCAAGGGCCGTGACTATAGTTGGTGGAAGCTGAAGTCTAGATTTGCTAGTTTTTTTGAGTCCTTAGAAAACACCTGTACTATCAAGAGGGATGAAGTAGCAATGACTATTTGGAAGTGCTAATGCTCAATGCTCAGAGAGTTGGACAGTGGCACTGATATATTGAGATCAGTAGCCCTGTAACAACAGTTTTGCACAAGTGTGAAATTGGGTTGTGCTAGCACACTGCTATGCTATCTTCCTAAAAACCTAGAGCCAAAATGACCTATCTTTCTAACAACCGCTCTATGACTCAGGTACATCTCTGTGCCAGGGGAGAGCTTGAAAATGCTAAGAAAACTACACTGCAATAGTTTGTCTGCCGAGTCAGAAGACTGTTAGAGGTTCTCTCCTGAGTAGGCATCAGAGTTAGTTGTGTGCGCTGAGGACATGTAATGTGCCAAGACCGGGCTGAGTAGTGAGGCTACGTCAGTTAGGGTTTCACCTGTGTCAGACTCCGGTGACACAGGTGTCGGTCTGCCTGAGCCGGTTACCGTTGTGCATTGTGATTAGCTGTGTCACCCATGTCTGTCACCAGTGACCCACTTAATCTTACGTGGCATGAGTGTAACAGTCAGGTGCCTGTGGACCCTATATATAGGGGACCAAGGGGAGGTCTTAGATCTTAACCTTTGCCAAACCTCTGCAATCCTTTTCGACCATTGCAAACCTCCTTTCTCCTGAACAGAAGCAAAACTTCCTAAATCTTAGTTCAAGAGAGTTAGAGCTTTGAGCAGAGAGCACTGGTTCCTCCAAAGTTGTTGTAGATTCTTTCTTGGAGTGTCTACTCCTAGACAGGTGTAGGAGTTACTGTGACCATCCAAGCTTGTGTGGGTTGGTACAGTAGTCTGAGAAGGTAATCTGAAGTCTACCTGCTGCAAGGCGAAAAGACTTCCACAAGCAAAAGAAAGAGACCTGAAAACTCAGGTACTCGGAGAACAAGCACGTTTCAGTGCTGGCTATCTCTTCGGAGTAGCCTCTCCAACGAAGACGTACCTCTCTGAAAAGAGTGGGAACTTCGGTGAAAAATCCCTTGTCTCTCTGAGTATTTTTCATTCTGCACTTACTTGCTCATCTGGTTGCATGCTTGTGTGATTCAATAATATATAGATAATCTTATTATGATCTTTACTCTTTGCCTGTGTTAGTTTAGCTGTGTCACAGTTGCCTTACTGCTTGTCTCATATCTGTGCCAGTTACCTGTTACACAGCTATCTGTCTTATACATCTGCTTAGGGTTTTTAGATTACCTGTGTTAGCCACCTGTGTGACAGCTGTGTGTTAATTTACATATCAAATACTGCCTGAGTAGTTGACTTGTCACACAGCTAGCTAAACACTTCAACCTGTTAAGCCTTAAACTTGATAAATTAAAGTAATTGTTTAAAATTGGTTAGCCTCCTATGCACCCCCCTCTAGTCAGCACCTACGATCCTTTCATTTGGTATCAGAGCAGGTTGCTCTTTGAATTGGCCTAACAGCCAGAGTTTAAAGGATGTCGGGCTATGAGGGTAAAATCACTGTCTTTAATGGAACTAACTATGCCTTCTGGAAAAGAAAGATGCAAATGCATCTTATCGCTATAGATCCAGATGTCTAGAAAGTTGTGAATACAGGTTACAGGTTGGAAGACACCATAATGCCAAGCATCAGTGACAAGAGAAATATCTAGAATAATGCAAGGGCTGCCACAGCTATATTCATGGGTCTCCAAGAACGTGATTTCAATAGGGTCAGCACCATGGACTCTGCCAAGGAAATCTGGGACACCTTGGAGCAAATCTATGAGGGCAGCAGCACTCTGAAGAAGTCTAAGAGAAGCTTACTAGAATCAAAACTTGAGAGGTTTGAGTATGAAAGTGATGAAGACATAAACTCCTTGTTCTCAAGACTCACCATCATCACCAATTAGCTGAGGGCTCTTGGATCAAACCGAGTAGATGATGAAGATGTGATTGAGAAGTTTCTGTCAATGCTGCCAAAGCCCTATAGAACTCTTGTGCTGATGTTGAAAGTGAAGGATGGTTTTGATCAGATGAAACCTACTAAAGTGTTAGGGAGGATACTAACACATGAGATGGAGATCAAGCAGGAAAGCAAGCATAGCCTATCCTCCTCACTCAAGAACAACATTGCATTGAAAACCACTGCCTCAGCTTCAAGCTGAAAGTGAAGGTAGTGAAGACCTAGATGAGGAGATGACCAGTGGAGAAGAAAATGAGTTGAACCTGCTCACAAGAAACTTCAGAAAATTCTATAGGAAGAAGAAGCAGTTTGGCTCAAATGACAGATTCAAAGAAAGAAGCTGGTCAAAGATAACAAATGCTTTGAGTGCGGAAAAGAGGGTCATTTTGCTGCGGATTGTCCAACTAAGAAAAAGGACAACAGCCAGTACAAGAAGAAGAAAGACTTCCATGGGAAGAAGAAGATCTTCAATAACAAGCATCCAACCTATGCCAAGAACAAAGCTACTGCAAGAGCTTATGTTGGGCAAGCTTGGGTATCTGATGATTCAGGATCAGAGGAAGAACCTGAAGAGGAAGATAAAGTTGCTGGGAATTGCTATCAGCATGACTAATGTGTCCAGCTGTGACACAGCCAAGTCACACAGCTCCAACATCAACGGCAAGGCTGATCAGTTGTCATCCATCTCCGTTCCTTTGTGCCTCATGGCCAAAGAATCAAATGTACTTACTGAAGATAACTTTCCTTATTATGCTAAACTAATGGGTATCTTGGAAAGAACAGATAAGGCCTATGGCAAGGAGAGGAAGGAGAACATATCCCTAAGGGATAAGCTCAGAGAGCTTAGAGAAACCTGCGATGAGGTTATGGATGACATGGAGAACCTCAGGCTGGATCAGAACCTAGAGATTGCTCATGAAAAGCTTAGGCTAGCTCATGAGCTTCTTCTCAAGGAGCATGAGGAGCTGAAGGCAAAGCATGCCAAATGCATTGATGATACTAACTCTCTTGTTGCCTCTGATATTATATCTTCTCTCCTGTTGCCTCTGATATTATATCTTTGTCTGCTTCTGCAACTGTTGAAACGTGCTTAAATTGTGCTACTCGCATAAATGTTCTAACATCCACAGGTGTTGTAACTGATAACTTCAATGAGGTTTCAACCTCTATTACAACTAACTCTGTGGATGCAACTGAGCATAACAAGCTCAAGGAGGAGCTTGAAGAGATTAAGAGGCTAATGAGGAAAGGTCTTTGTACTACTAACATTGGCATGCAAAACTATCAGATGATTAGAGCTGAAATGCTCAGGAAAAACAATGGCCAGAAGGGCCGGGGTTATATTCCTGTCATGAATAAAGATAAACTATCTGCTGTCACTAACCCTAATCTTGCAGCTAAATTCGTGAGACAGGCAGATACAAATGACAACAACTTTGTTGGTCATAAGCAGAAAAACAGAAATGATGTGAACATTCCATCTAACCCATCCTATGTTCTGCAAAAGGACAGGAAAGCCAAGACAGTGGCCAAGTATGTTGGCCCCAGGCATCAGAAAAAATGGTCACCTATCATCTGGGTTCCAAAGGCCACAGTTACCTGTGTCACTTGTATCTTACACAGCTATGGAACCACTAGTGTCATAGGTAGCTTACACAGTTCACTAACCCCTTTTCCTAAGGATGCAAGTGATAATCAACCCAGGAGGATCAATGTGATATCATCCATAGCAAAGGCTGTGAAATCTAAGAACTTGCCTACTAACCCTATCACTGCAATTTCTGCATATGACAAAGTTACTAAGGGAACCAAACTAGTTTGGGTCCCTAAGTCTCATAACTAAACTTGCAGGACACTGTCTCCAATGGAACTGATTGGATTGTGGACAGTGGATGTACACAATATATAACTGGAGGCAGAGAGGAGTTTGTAGAGATCACCAATGAGAATCTGCCCAGCAAATATGTGATCTATGCAGACAACTCCAAGGGAAAGGTAAATGGCATTGGTAAAGTTGCCATAACATCATTCCTTATCAAATGTTATGCTTGTGGATCAGATAGACTATAGTCTAATGTCTGTGTCACAGCTGTGTGACACAGGTATGAAAGTCACTTTCTATCCTGATGAGGTAATAGCCTCTAAACTATCTGATGATTCACAAGTGTTCAAAGGATGCAGGTCTAGAAAATTGTATATTGTGAATTTCAATGAACAATCTGCAGCAGCTCCATGGTGCCTCATGGCCAAGACCGGTGTTGGCTGGCTGTGGCACAGGTGAAAGATCATCTAGGCCCTAATATGGTTTTGATGGTTAATGGCAACTTGAACTGGAATCTAATGTTTACAATGAGTGTAAGCAGAGTTTACAGGTTCCATGAAGATGGACTATCCAGTAGAGGATGGTCACCAAAAAGGATACAAGGTGGTTTCAAGGACAAAGAGATGGTTGTGCTAGGCAGCTGTGTCACAGCTGAGAAGAAGCCGGTGCTGTGCAGGGAGCTGCAAGCAGGGTGATGGTGGCTTGATACATCAAGGGCTGTGACTTCAGTTGGTGGCAGGTAAAGCCTAGATTTGTTAGTTTCTTTGAGTCCATAGGAATCACCCGTACTATTAAGAGGGATGAAACAGTAGCAGTTGTCTAAGGGAACCTTGCTCATTGCTCAGAGTGTTGGTCAAGGGGATTGATGCTTTGAGGTCAATTGCCCTGTCTCAATAGCTTTGCACAAAGTATGAAGCTGTTTTGTGTTAGTGCTCTGCAGTACTAACAGTGAAAACCCTAGAGCTTTAGGCACCTGTGTGACACAGCTGTGTCACAGGTGGTCTTCCGCTCTATGACTCAGGTACATCTCTGTACCAGGAGAGAGCTTGAAAATGCTAAGGTACCTGCACTGCGATAGGCGGTCTGATGTGTCAGAAGTCTGTCGGAGGTTCTCTCCTTATAGGTATTAGAGTTTGTTGTATGCTGAGGGCATGTCATGTGCCAGGACCGGGCTGAGTAGTGTGGCTATCAGCTAAGGGTTCACCTGTGTGTGCCGCCAGTAACACAGGTGTCGGTCTGCCTGAGCCGGGTACAGTTGGGCGTAGTGTGTAGCTGTGTCACCGGTGGCTGACACCGGTGGCTCACTTAATCCTACGTGGCAACAGGGTAACGGTCAGGTGCCTGAGGACCCTATATATAGGGGACCAGGGGAGGACTTCGTTCTCAACCTTGCTCAAACCAGTGAATCACATACGACTGTTGCAAAGCCTCCAACCACTCAACAAGAGCTAAAAGCCTAAGGGTCAGTCCGAGTGAGTTTGTGAGCTTTGAGCACGAGCAAAGGTTCCTCTAAGAGATTGCTGCTGCATCATCTGTTACTCTTGGAGTGTCTACTCCTAGACGGGTGTAGGAGTTGCTGATATCACCCAAGCTTGTGTGGGCTGAATCAGTAAGTTTGTGAAGGAGCATCGAGGTCATCTTGCTGCAAGGCAAAAGGACCTCCACAAGCAAGGAAGAGGCCTGAACGTCAGGTACTCGGAGGACAAGCACGATTCAGTGCTGACTATCTCTTCAGAATAGTCTCTCCAATGGAGACGTATCTCTCTGAAAAGAGTAGGGAACTTTGAGATAAATTCACTTGTCTTTCTCTGAGTGCTTAGCATATTTCCTTTAGCAGTAATATTCATTGCATGCTTATATGATCTGAGTTATCCTTGTTCATCTGATTCAGATCTACTTTATACCTGCTTAATCTGCTTTGTGCCTGCTTGTACTAGCTGTGTCTCAGGTGTTATAGATATATCATCTTTTCTACCTGTCTTAGTCACCTGTGTCACAGCCACATTTCTTGCTTACCTGTGCTAGGTTATTAGATCACCTGTGTGACCCACCTGTGTGACAGCCACGTGCTATTCTACTTGTTATATTTCACCTGTGTTAGGAACCTGTCACACAGCCATTTAAATCTGTTGATCTGCTAAGTCAATAATCAGCTAACAAGATCAAAACTAAGTAATTTTAATTAGCCTCCTATTCACCCCCCTCTAGTCGGCACCCTTGGTCCTTTCAATTGGTATCAGAGCAAGTTGCTCTTTGAATTGGCTTAACAGCCAGAGTAAAGGATGTCGGGCTATGAGGGTAAAATACCTATCTTTACTGGATCTAATTATGATTTCTAGAAGAGGAAGATGCAGATGCATCTTACCGCTATCGATCCAGATGTGTGGGATGTTGTTCATACAGGTTATGACTTGGAGAATGCTACAAACTACACTGTCAACGATAAGAAGAATATCCAGAATAATGCCAGAGCTGCCACTGCCATCTTCATGGGCTTGCAAAAACATGACTTTAACAGAGTCAGCACAATGGAGTCTGCTAAGAAGATTTGGGATACCTTACAGCAGATATATGAGGGTAGTGACACCCTAAAGAAGTCCAAGAGAGGACTGCTAGAATCAACTCTGGAGAGGTTTGAGCATGAGTCTGGTGAAGATATAAATTCTCTATACTTAAGATTGACTCTCATCACCAACCAGCTGAAGGCTTTGGGCTCCAACAGAGTTGAGGATGAAGATGTGATCAAGAAGTTCTTATCTGTGCTTCCCAAGCAATATAGAACTCTTGTTCTCATGCTAAAAGAGAAAGATGGATTTGAGAAGATGAGGCCAACTGAGGTGTTAGGAAGGATCCTAACACATGAAATGGAAATCAAGCAAGAAGGAAAGCACACCTCCTCAGCCACTGCCAAGAAGATCATTGCACTGAAGACCACTGCTTCTGCTTCTCATCCTGAGAGTGATAGCAGTGAAGAGCTGAATGATGAGATGACCAGTGGAGAGGAGAGTGAGCTAATCCTTCTCACAAGGAACTTCAGGAAATTTTATAGGAAGAAGAAGCAGTTTGGGTCTACTGAGAGGTTCAGAGGAAAGAAACCATCCAGAGACAACACATGCTTTGAGTGTGGCAAGGAAGGCCACTTTACAGCTGATTGTCCAGTAAAGAAGAAGGACAACAGCCATTTCAAGAAGAAGAAGGATTTCAATGGCAAGAAGAAAACCTTCAACAGCAAGCACCCAGCTCATCTCAAGAACAAGGCCACTGCCAGAGCATATGTGGGACAAGCTTAGGTATCAGATGACTCTGGCTCAGAGGAAGAGTCAGAGGACGAAGAACAGGTAGCTGTGATTGCTATCAGTTTGCCTGATGGACCCAGCTGTGACACAGCCAGGTCACCCAGCTCCATGCTAAACTTCAAGACTGATCAAGCTCCATCCACTCCTGCTCCCTTATGCCTCATGGCTAAGGACTCTAAGGTATTAACTGAAGATGATTTTCCTGATTATGCTAAACTAATGGATATCTTAGAGAGAACAGAGAAGGGTTACTGCAGGGAGAGGAAGGAGAACATATCCCTTAGGGATAAACTGAGGGAGCTGAGAGAGACCTGTGATGAAGTCACAGATGACAGGGAGAATCTCAGGTTGGATCATGAGAATCTGGAAATAGCTCATGAGAAGCTCAGATCAGCACATGAGCTTCTCCTCAAGGAGCATGAAGAGTTAAAGGCAAAGCATGCCACATGCATTGATATTTCTGATAATATTGCTGAAGCTATGCCTTTACCTACTCCTACAGTCATAGAATCATGTTTAAACTGTGCCAGCAAAATAAATATTCTAACATCTACAGGTGGAGTAGTAGACAACTCTAAAGAGACCTTAACCTCTAATGTTACTAACTCTGTGGATGCAGCTGAGCACAACAAGCTCAAGGAGGAGCTAGAAGAGCTAAAGAGGCTCATGAGAAAAGGCCTTTGCAGTGCCAACATTGGCATGAAGAACTACCAGCTTATAAGAGCTGAAATGTTAAGGAAAAATGAAGGCCGAAGAGGCTTGGGTTACTTTGCCTCTACTGCTAAAGATAAATTGTCTGCTGTCACTAACACCTGTCTTGCAGCAAAGTTTGTGAAACAGGCAGGAGCTAATGACAACAAAAGTGTTTCTCATGTGCAGAGGAAGAGGAATGAAGCAATCATTCCCTCTAATCTAGGCTATGTTCTGCAGAAGAACATGAAAGGAAAAATAGTGGCCAAGTATGTAGGTCGCAAGCACTTGGCAAAATGGCTACCTGCCATCTGGGTGCCAAAGGCTACACTTGCCGGTGTCACCGGTGGTTTACACAGCTGTGTACCCACCAGTGTCACAGGTAGATCTGACAGGTCACTAACTCAGGTGTCTAAGGTTGCAGGTGATTACCAGCCAAAAAGGATCAAAGTCATATCATCTGTTGCTGATGCTGCTAACCTTAAACACAAATATGCTGTCTATACTTCTGCCACTTCTGCTTATGATAAAACTGCAAAGGGAACCAAACATGTTTGGGTCCCTAAGTCTCATCACTAATCTTGCAGGAAACTGTCTCCAATAGGACTGATTGGGTTGTGGACAGTGGATGTACACAACATATGACTGGAGGCATGGAGGAGTTTGTAGAGATCACTAGTAAAAACTTCCAAGCAAATATGTGATCTATGCAGACAACTCTAAAGGAAAGGTAAATGGCATTGGTAAAGTTGCCATATCAGAGAATCACTCCTTATCAAATGTAATGCTTGTTGATCAGATAGGCTATAGTCTGATGTCTGTGTCACAGCTGTGTGACACAGGTATGAAAGTTACTTTCTATCCTGATAAGGTTATAGCTTCCAAACTATCTGATGATTCTCAAGTATTTGAAGGATGCAGGTCTGGTAAGCTATATACTGTGAATTTCAATGAACAGCCTGCAGCAGCTCCATGGTGTCTAATGGCGAAGACTAGTGCCGGATGGCTGTGGCACAGGCAGCTAGGACATGCTGGGATGAAGCTTCTAAACAAGCTGAGCAAACATGACTATGTTATAGGCTTGGAGAAGGTGAAGTTTGAAAAAGACAAGCCCTGCAGTGCATGTCAAGCCGGCAAACAAGTTGGAGCTGCTCATCGACCGAAGAACATCATGACTACTTCCACTTCCTTCGAGCTCATTCATATTGACCTCTTTGGTCCAACAACCTATAAGAGCCTAGGAGGTAACAAATATGGCTTTGTCATTGTAGATGATTTCTCTAGGCATACTTGGGTGTTCTTTTTGAAGGAGAAGACATAGGTGTACAAGAAATTCAAGCATCTCATTGTCAGAGTACAAAATGAGTGGAAGGTAAACCTAGTGAAGGTCAGAAGTGATAATGGGAGTGAATTCAAGAACTCCAAGGTGGAAGCATTCTGGACAAGCATGGAATCAAGCATGAATTCTCAGGTCCATATGCTCCACAACAAAATGGAGTGGTGGAAAGGAAGAACAGAACTTTGATAGAGATGGCAAGGACCCTACTGGATGAGTACAAGACTCCACCAAGATTTTGGGCTGAAGCTGTCAATACTGCTTGTCACTCTATCAACAAGATATATTTACATCCACTACTCAAGAAGACTCCTTATGAACTGCTCACCAACAACAAACCTAACATATCATACTTCAGAGTATTTGGTTGTAAGTGTTACATTCTTAGGAAAGGCAAACGCCTAACTAAATTTGAAGCTAAATCTGATGTTGGTATATTCCTTGGTTATTCCACTAACTCCCATGCCTATAGAGTCTTTAACACTTCCTCTAAGGTTGTTGAAGAATCTATAGATGTGGATTTTGATGAGTCTTACGGCTCTCAAGGAGAGCAAGTTGCTATTGATGTAGGAAATGAGGATATTCTAAGGAAGTCCACCGGTGAGATCAGACCCACCATCAAGGAGGAGCCTGCCTCACCAAGTGATGAAGAACCCTCTTCTTCATCAATTCTTGAAGACACTGGAGTTCATGATATAGAGTTCGAGTGCAACCCAGCCAATGATCAACTGGACTCAGAAGCCTTCATGCACCCAGCTGTGTCACAGGAAGAACTACCGGTGTCACAGGCAACCACATCGACTGTGACACAGGCAGTTAACCCAGATCCCCCTGTGATCAGCCGGCTGCAGAAGGATCACCCTGTGGACAATATCATCGGTGCCATTAATAGGGGAGTGACCATTCAATCTCGAATTGCTAATTTTTGTGAGCATTACTCCTTTGTCTCAAATGTTGAACCCAGGACCATAGATGAAGCTCTAAAGGATACTGACTGGATCAATGCTATGCATGAAGAGTTCAATCAGTTTGAAAGAAATGAAGTATGGTCACTGGTGAAAAGACCTGAAGATCATAATGTGATTGGAACCAAATGGGTCTTCAGAAACAAGCAAGACACTAATGGACTGGTGGTAAAAAAACAAAGCCAGACTTGTGGCGCAAGGATTCACACAAGTAGAAGGTCTGGACTTTGGAGAAACATTTTCTCCTGTAGCAAGACTTGAAGCCATCAGAATCCTTTTAGCATATGCTGCTCATCACAATATCAAGCTTTACCAAATGGATGTCAAGTCAGCATTTCTGAATGGTAAGCTTTCTGAGCTTGTATATGTTGAGCAGCCACCTGGTTTTGAAAATGACAAGAAACCATACCATGTCTATAAATTGCACAAAGCACTCTATGGTCTAAAATAAGCACCAAGAGCATGGTATGATACATTGAAAGAATTTCTAATCAGTAATGGATTTAAAATGGGCTTAGTTGATACAACTCTATTCACTAAAAGAAATAGAAAAGAATTATTTGTGTGCCAAATTTATGTCGATGACATAATATTTGGCAGTACTAACCATTCTATGAGTGAAGAGTTTAGCAAGCTGATGACCAAGAGATTTGAGATGTCTTTGGATGGAGAACTCAAGTACTTCCTAGGACTTCAGATTCATCAACTAAAGGAAGGGACTTTCATCTCACAAGAAAAGTTCACCAAAGACATCATCACTAAGTTTGGCATGAAGGATGCAAAAGGTATACACACTTCCATTCAAACTAACGGCCATCTGGATCTAAACACTGAAGGTAAGTCTGCTGATCAGAAGGAATTTAGATCCATGATAGGTTCTTTGCTTTACTTGTGTGCATCTAGGCCTGATATCATGCTTAGTGTTTGCATGTGTGCTAGATTCCAAGCTAACCCTAAGGATTGTCACAGAGTGGCAGTCCGTAGGATTCTGAGATATTTGATTCACACTTCAGGATTTGGCTTGTGGTACCCTAAAGGTGCAAATTTTGAGCTAGTGGGTTATTCTGATAGTGACTATGCAGGGTGTAAGGTTGACCGAAAAAAGCACCTCAGGTACCTGTCAATTTCTAGGGCATTCCTTAGTGTCCTGGTCATCCAAGAAACAAAAACTCAGTAGCCCTCTCCACTGCAGAAGCTGAGTATATTGCTGCTGGTAGTTGTTGTGCTCAATTATTATGGATGAGGCAGACCTTGAAAGATTTCAGCATATCTTTTAATCAAGTACCCCTCTTCTGTGATAATGAAAGTGCAATCAAGTTAGCCAACAACTCAGTACACCACCAAAGATCCAAACACATAGAAGTGAGGCACCACTTCCTTAGGGATCATGTAGAAAAGGGAGATATACAGCTGTGCCATGTAAGGACTGAAAAATAAGTAGCTGATATTTTCACTAAGCCCTTAGATGAGACTAGGTTTTGTGCCCTGAGGAGTGAATTGAATATCATTGATGTCTCTAACCTGCAGTAAAAAGGCTTTGGCTTGGTATCCAGCTGATGTGTTTTCTTCTTAATCATTTGCATCATTGTACCTGTGCCACCCACCTGTCTCACAGATGTGTGCATTGCATCATGCTGGAATCATATCTTGTGGTCTGTAAAGTACACTCTTTTGTGTACAAGATTTTGCCTAGATCAACTCATGTCAGTTTTAGCTTTGCTTGATTGATTTTCTGGCAAGCTGACATTGAGAAGATCATTTAAGGACACTCTGTTAGTGCTAATGATTTCTCTCTTATCTAAATCAATCCGTCTTGGTGTTCACTAGATGAAATATTTGTCACCTGAGTCTCCCAGCCGTGTCTCAGGTGAATATTTTCAAATTCCATAGGCTAGGGTATTCATCTCTTCCACCTGTGTCACAGGTCCTTATGTTAGCTGTGACATAGCCACCTTATAACCCTCCGGCCTATATAAAGAGTTGCTGCGTTCCCACAGAAACCGCTTCCAACTCAAAACCTACGAACTTCCGCCGTGCGTCAAATTTACGAGTTCTCAACGTTCTCGCCAATTTCGCTCTTGAAATCTTTTCAACAAATTGGAGGAAGCACTCCGTGGAACTCTAACGCCGATTCTTCCGCAGAAAAGCTCAATCTCGATCAAAGTAAGCCTTTGCAAAACCCTACTTTGCGCTCAGTTCATGTTCTAGGACTTGATAGTCTAATCCAGTAGCGCATTGATCTCTATTAGGGCTGGTCTTACTCTTGTGCTGCCATTAGAACTCATCTAGATTGAAAACAACCAGCAAATCCTTGTCAAACTCAAAATTCCATGAATTTGCTGTTCGCCCCCGCACATAGCTGTGTCACTGCTAGGGTCTCACCTGCCACACAGGTGTGCCTATTCAATAGGCTAAGACCTCGGTAAAGCCTCAAGTCCTCACCTGTGTCTTCCAATCCTGACACAGGTGTCTAACACAGCTGTTTCTATGCATCAAATGAACACCTCTTACCTACTTCTCTCTTATCTATCTTGCTTCTACAGATGTCTTCAGATTTTGAAAGAGCTGATAGTGGTATGAAGTGGTCTGATCCAGAGGAATCTTCTAAAGAAATAGTCATTTCAGATTCAGATCAGGAAAGAGAGAGGCAGAGATAGAAAGAGGAGGCTGCAGAGAAAAGAAAGGCAAGCCAAAGGGCTTACAGGCAGAGAGTAGCTGCTGGGAAGAAAACAGCTGCTTCTAAGACTGGACCTCAGCGTGCTCCACCCAAAAGGACAAGATCCTCAGTTACAGTTGAGCATACATCTCTGGGAAAAGAGGCTGCTAAGAAAGGAAAGAAGATAGCAAAGAAAACCTCAAAGCCATCCATTGAAGATGTAGTGTTGCCAAGAGACACACTCACAATCAGGGAACCAATCCCAGAGCCTAAAGTGTCTCTAGAAGATCTTGAGCATGATCAGATGATTCTCAATGATTTGGATGAGCTGGCAGCTCAGATGAATGAAGCAACAGATGAAGAGACCAAGAAGAAGCTGACCACTATTTACACTGCCAAAAGCTTTGAGCTTTCAGAGGCTGCAATGCCTGTTTCAATGGGCATTCCTGTTCCTACAGAACGAGATAAAGCAATCTTAAGGGACATTGCAGACCTGCACAAGCAGTTGCAGTCAACATCTTCTCACTCTGATGCAGTAGAGATCAGAAAGAAAATCATTGAAAAACAGGATAATCTCTCTACAAAATGCTTGTTAGAAGGATCAAAGGATCAGAGGAGTCTATCTCACACTGATGCCAGAGATAGTCATCTAATTCATCAGATAGAAGAGCTGCAGAAGAAAGCAAATTCTCTGCCCAGAGGTCTTGATAAACAATATCTATTGGCTGAAATCAGACTCAAGAGAGGTCAATTATCTCCAGATTTCAGAAAGCCATTTCTTCAGTTCTAGCAGAAAGTATTCTGAAACCAGGACTCAGTAGGGCTGATGTTGAAAGAATTCTTGCTCAGGAGATAATTCAGCTGAGTGCTAAGATCAGAATGATGCCACCAGGTGCTGAGAAACAAGTCTTGCGTGCTGAGCTCAAGACCAAACAGGGGATGCTCTCTGGTGCCATTCCTATCCCTCGAGCTACTGTTCCCCTAGCAATAATGTCAGCTCCATCTGCTCCAAAGAGAAAAAGGTTTGATACAGTGGAAATCACTGAGGAGCCTCCTGCAGAGAAGCAGCCTAAACAAGAACCAGATGTGGAAATAATCTCAGAAACAACCCAGAGTGTCAAGCCTGCTCTCAAGGTTCAATTTGCTCAGCAACATGCTGCCATCAAAGAGATTAAGAAGGAGATGGCACCACCTGTGTCATAGGTGGCCAGCCCAGCCAAATCCTGCTTGCAGACCTATCAGAGAAAGAAGAACAAAAAATCTTCAAGTTCTACCAGTGTAGACACTCTCTCTTCATTGGATGCTAACCTATCAATGTCTCTTTCATGTTTTCTTGTGTCTGAGACTGAAGAGCAAGCAGCTACAAAGGCCCTAGTGCCTGCTCATCAAAAGAAGGCTGGATCTGTATTGCCTTCCACCGAGCCTACCAAACCATCAAGTCCCCAGCTGTGTCAACCAGCTGTCACACAGGCACAAGAAGCTCCAGCTTCAGAATCTCACCGGTCTCCATCACCTGTGCCACCGCCAGCTAACCCAGCTCTTTCAGTTCAGAAACCTGTGTCATCTCCTGTGGCACAGGCAAGTAAGTCAGCTGAACAAGAGGAAAGCTCTGAGAGCTCATCTGATGATGGTAGAGGAGTGTCTGTAACTTCTCCAAGGCCAAGAGTAGCCAGAGCTGATTCAGATGAAGATTATCAGGCAGAGAGCTCATCTCCAAGTGCCAAATCAGCTGAAAATGAAGAAGAAGAGGAGCATGAGGACAGTTCTCCTGGTCACTCAGTTGGATCAGAGGACTTAGAGACAAAATATCATTTTATATTCTCCTATGCTCTAAGAACTGAGGCAAATCAAATGCAATTCATCTCACAAGCTGCTGCTAAGAAGTTGCCCAAGAGTGATCCAAAGAAGTCAAAATGCAAAGTTGCCTCTATGAGACCAAGTTCATTCATAAGGATGAGGTCAACAAACCCATACTTCTCTGAAGATCAGGAGTTCATAGAACCAGTTTGCTCAGACTCCAGATTTCATACTGAACATCAAAGGGGTGTATATCATGAAATTCTTGCATCAAAAGGATTTGTGGATTGCAAGACCATAGATTGGTCAGTTATGACAGACTCAAGGCTGAGGGCAGTTCCATCTCTGATTCAAGCCTTAGGCCTTGACTTTTTGTGCAATCTCCAGCAAGATTATGACCCTGAGATCATAAAGGAGTTCTATGCCACAGTTTGGATAGAACAGGAGAATCAGGATGTTATGCTCTGGAAAACAAGAGGTCAACTGCTTTCTATCACTGCTCCAAATTTCAACAGTTTGATGCATGCCCCTCTTGAACCAGGCATGCCTCATCTGTTCAAGCTTGCACCAGTTCCAAATGAAGTAAGGAGAAAATTCTACCCCAGGAACTTCAGATTTCCTGCCAAAGCCCCTTCAGATCATGTTTATTTCAAAGGGATAACCATTACAGCAAAGCATCTGATTAAGATACTCAATGTCACTCTTCAACCCAAAGGGGGAAACACAGATGCCGTCTACAATGCAACATGGCAAATATTGGTGCATATGACCAAGAATCAGCACTTTGATATAGCCAGATACATATTTCATGAGATAGATGCTGTATCTAAGGACAAAAAGGCTAAGCTGAGGTATGGATCGTACATCATGTACATGATCCTTCAAAGAACAGGTCTTCTGGATTCTAACTTTGAGTTCTCTGTGAAGACTACCAAAACCCAGCTTAGACCTCAGGCAGATGATAATCCGGATGAGGTTGCAGTTCCTGCTCTATTTGGAGATTCTCTTGAACCAGCTGTGCCTTCACCCAGTTACACAGCTGCTCATCCTGATGCTCAAAGGACCTCTCCTGTCCCTTGCCAAGTCCCCACCGGTGTCACAGCTGCTGCTCCTGTGTCAGACACAGCTGAGTTTCCACCTGTGTTACCGGTAGCTGGTGATGGCACCTCCTCGCCAGATGCTGCCAGTGCTTATCAGAACAAGGTCTTGCCCGTTCAGATTGCTGCTCTGCGTCGAGAAAATCGCCAGCTTTGAGAAGAGGTTGCTCATTTGAAAGACAATATGGATCAAGTTCAAGCTCAGCTATCCGATGTCTCCAATCAGCTTTCAGAAGTGCTTCAGCTGCTCAAGTCCAAGTCTTCTTGAAGCTTCTCTTTCCCTTAATTTCTTTTTGGGTGTTTTACTGTCAAAGGGGGAGAGAATGGTGTAAAGGGGGTAGTGGTGTAAGGGGGAGAGTTTTATGCATGCTATTTATGGGAAGGATAAATTATTTTCAAAATGATGTATCAAGACTTGGTTCTTCTCCTGTATCTTATGTCTTGATAACATTGTATCTCTTATGCATTCATATGCTCTGTTCTTATGTTCTGATGCACATTTGCTCTGACATACTTATGTCATTTTGCTCTGATATACATTTGGTTGATATGCTTGCTCTGATTAATCATGTTAATATGCTCTGACATGAATCTTCATATTTTATCTGAGCATATATATCAGTATCTGTTTCAGTTAGATAATGCTCTGATCATTCATCCAACATATCTAAACTGATAAGAATGCAAGCCATCAGAAAATACTTCCCATGCTTAAAACTTGTAAACTGTGCATCTTCTTTTGAAAACGAATTTCTTATGCACAGATTCAGGGGGAGTATATTCTATCAACATGCACATGTAGCCATTTTTCAATCCCATATTTTTGAATGTGTAAAGTTTGGGTTTCCACTAACCACCAAAAAGGGGGAGATTGAAAGATCATCTTGGCCCTAATATGGTTTTGATGGTTAATGGCAACTTAAACTGGAATCTAATGTTTACAATGAGTGTAAGCAGAGTTACAGGTTCCATGGTGATGGACTATCCAGTAAAGGATGGTCACCAAAAAGGGTACAAGGTGGTTTCAAGGACAAAGAGATGGCTGTGCTAGGCAGCTGTGCCACAGCTGAGAAGAAGCCGGTGCTGTGCAGGGAGCTGCAAGCAGGGTGATGGTGGCTTGATGCGTCAAGGGCCGTGACTTCAGTTGGTGGCAGGTAAAGCCTAGATTTGCTAGTTTTTTTGAGTCCATAGGAATCACCCGTACTATTAAGAGGGATGAAACAGTAGTAGTTGTCTAAGGGAACCTTGCTCATTGCTCAGAGTGTTGGCCTGGTCAAGGGGATTGATGCTTTGAGGTCAATTGCCCTGTGTCAATAGCTTTGCACAAAGTATGAGGCTGTTTTGTGTTAGTACTCTGCAGTACTAACAGTGAAAACCCTAGAGCTTTAGGCACCTGTGTGACACACCTGTGTCACAGGTGGTCTTCCGCTCTATGACTCAGGTACATCTCTGTACCAGGGGAGAGCTTGAAAATGCTAAGGTACCTGCACTGCGATAGGCGGTCTGATGTGTCAGAAGTCTGTCGGAGGTTCTCTCCTTATAGGTATTAGAGTTTGAAGTATGCTGAGGACATGTCATGTGCCAGGACCGGGCTGAGTAGTGTGGCTATCAGCTAAGGGTTCACATGTGTGTGCCACCGGTAACACAGGTGTTGGTCTGCCTGAGCCGGGTACAGTTGGGCGTAGTGTGTAGCTGTGTCACCGGTGGCTGACACCGGTGGCTCACTTAATCCTACGTGGCAACAGGGTAACGGTCAGGTGCCTGAGGACCCTATATATAGGGGACCAGGGGAGGACTTCGTCCTCAACCTTGCTCAAAACCAGTGAATCGCATACGACCGTTGCAAAGCCTCCAACCACTCAACAAGAGCTAAAAGCCTAAGGGTCAGTCCGAGTGAGTTTGTGAGCTTTGAGCACGAGCAAAGGTTCCTCCAAGAGATTGCTGCTGCATCATCTATTACTCTTGGAGTGTCTACTCCTAGACGGGTGTAGGAGTTGCTGATATCACCCAAGCTTGTGGGGGCTGAATCAGTAAGTTTGTGAAGGAGCATCGAGGTCATCCTGCTGCAAGACAAAAGGACCTCCACAAGCAAGGAAGAGGCCTGAACGTCAGGTACTCGGAGGACAAGCACGATTCAGTGCTGACTATCTCTTCGGAGTAGTCTCTCCAACGGAGACGTACCTCTCTGAAAAGAGTAGGGAACTTCGGGATAAATTCATTTGTCTCTCTCTGAGTGCTTAGCATATTTCCTTTAGCAGTAATATTCATTGCATGCTTATATGATCCGAGATATCCTTGTTCATCTGATTCAGATCTACTTTATACCTGCTTAATCTGCTTTGTGCCTGCTTGTACTAGATGTGTCTCAGGTGTTATAGATATACCATGTTTTCTACCTGTCTTAGTCACCTGTGTCACAGCCACATTTCTTGCTTACCTGTGCTAGGTTATTAGATCACGTGTGTGACCCACCTGTGTGACAGCCACGTGCTATTCTACTTGTTATATTTTACCTGTGTTAGGAACCTGTCACATAGCCATTTAAATCTGTTGATCTGCTAAGTCAATAATCAGCTAACAAGATCAAAACTAAGTAATTTTAATTAGCCTCCTATTCACCCCCCCTCTAGTCGGCACCCTTGGTCCTTTCAGCAGGAGCGACGGCAGCGAAGGCCAAGGCACCCATGGTAGCTGCAGCAAGCGTTTACGTCGATGCGTGTGTCACGGGCATGATAGTGACTCGCTGGAGGACTGTGCAATGGGAGGCGAGGTGGCTATGTCAGTGGCTGAAAATGTACCGTCTCCACCCATGGCAACGACACCCCAAGGGACCCACTGGAGTGATTGACTGCGGAGACAGTCGGACGCCGACCTCGACACCAAGGTAAATTTCTAAAGTTTCCTCTATTTTGGACATGACAGACGACCATATAGTTTCTACTATCGAGGGGGTGGGTATCTCTTTGGGGAAATCTAAAAGGGACGTTAATCGAACTATCAACTATCTTATTAAGAACATTGAGGTAGAAACTCTTGCTACTTTAATTAAGTGGAATGGAAAAGATGATGTTGTGACTTCTGACTTGTTGGAGGAACCTCGGGAATGTTTCGAGATGGCAGTGCTGAACCCTCTCCGTTCAGATTTGCAAGAAGAATTCGAGTTGGAAAGATGCTAATTTTGATGTAGCATCGACTCAATTCAAGGTTTGCCCCCAAAAAGTTTAAACCAAGGGGTTAGCGTGTAGGCCTAAGTCAAAGAAAATTATTTAACGGTAAAATTAAAGGAATTTTTTAGAATAGTAGAGGGTTGTGAGACCCGGGTAAACATGGCCGTGTCACCAAACTAGTCAGGGATCATCAATTAGATTTTTTTAGCCCTTTTGGACACTATCAAACATGATTTCTCCTCATTGAGCCCCCAACACTTGTTTTGTGGGGCCAATTTCTTGTGGCATTGCAAACTGGCTCATGGGTAATCCGGTGGGGTCCTGGTGGGAATCAATAATACAACGACTGAAGATGGGAAATTCTGTGTTATGGGAATCAATAATACAACGACTGAAGATGGGAAATTCTGTGTTAAGTTACATTTCAAGAATAAAGCTAACGGGTTCTCTTAGTTTCTTCTAGCGGTTTACGGGGCGGCGCAACCGCAGTTAAGGAACATTTTATCGCAGAGCTCGTTCATGTCTGTAATAGTGAGGATCATCCCATTTTAAATGGGGGGTGATTTCAACATAATTCAAAGGCGAGAAGACAAAAATAACGATAATTTTAATGCTAGTTGGCCTTTTCTTTTTAACGCTGTAATGGAAAGCTTGGAGTTCCGAGAGATGGAAATATGCCTAGACGAATTCTAAGGATAACCCAACTTTTGAACGTCTATACCGATATTGATGAGTACTGAGTGGGAGTTTAAATTTCCAATAGTTACCCTCACAGCTTTAGCGGGATTTTTATTAGATGACATCCTATTCACCCGGGCATTATTCAAATCGAGCTTGGCTAGCTCTAGTGGGAGGGGTTCTATGAGATGGTTGCAGACATATGACATCATTAGGTGGGTGAGGTTTCCTCGATGGATCGTTGATGGAATAAGATAAGAGTTATGTGCCAAATTTTATGAGGCTAGGCGCATAATACGAGGGGAGCTAATAAAAAAGATAAGGTTAGACTTCTAGCCCTTGTTGATAGACTTGATAAGATGACCAAAAGTCAAGGTTATCGGAAGTGGAGCTGGACACATAACGTCAATTGAGTGATAAATTAGCCAATCTCTCGAGGGAGGAGGAGCTTTGGTGGTACCAATGCTCTAAGGCTAAGTTCATAGCAGAGGTGATAGTAATACTGAGTTCTTTGATTTATTAGCCAATGGTCGACATCACAAACAAAATATTTATGAGCTAAAATGAGCGGAGGGAGTAATCCGTGATCACGCTCAGTTAGAGCGGTACATTACTGACTACTACTGGTGACAGTTTGGACCCCCGAAGGATGATACTTTTCAGATGATGGACCTCGAGTTGGAGGACATGCCGCACGTATCGAGTACAAACAATAATACGTTCACCGAAGCTTTTAGTGAAAAAGAGGTGCTCAATGCTATATTCCAGATGGAGCGCAATAAAGCACCGGGTCTAGATGTCTTTCCGGTAGAATTTTACCAGAGGTTTTGGGAAGTTATCAAGGGTAACCTCATGGCTCTTTTCAATGACTTTCACGTTGGGACACTGCCACACTATCATCTGAACTTCGGTATAATTACTTTACTACTGACGAAGGAGGATGCCATGCAGATTCAGCAATATTGACCAATTTTTTTGTTGACCGTATGCTTAAATTTTTTCACGGATGTTGCCACCAATCGTTTATCCTAGGTGGCTGAGGCGGTGGTACGACCCAGTAAAATGGCTTTTATACCAAGTAGAAACATCCTGGAAGGGGTGGTTGTATTGCATGAGACGCTCTATGAGATGCATAAAAAAGAACTTAGATGGGGTTATTTTCAAGGTTGACTTTGAGAAAGCCTATGTTAAGCTAAAGTGGCATTTTTTTTAGCAAACCTTGTGGTATAAAAGGTTCTCTCCCATACGGTGCAATTGGATTGCACAGTGTGTAAAGGAAGGGAGCATGGGGATAAAAGTTAATGATGATGTAGGCCCTTACTTCGAGACAAAGCAGGACCTCCGTCAAAGTTATCTTATGTCTCCTATACTCTTCAACATTGTTGCAGATATGTTGGCCATTGTTTAAATTGGGCTAAGGATAACAGAATTATCTCTAGTGTTGTACCTCACTTAGTAGAGGACGGTTTGTCTATCCTATGATATACGAATGACACCATTTTATTCATGGATCATGATATGAAGCAAGCCAAGAACCTCAAACTCATCCTATGCACTTTTGAGCAACTACAGGGCTAAAAGTTAATTTTCACAAAAGTGAGCTTTTTTGTTTTGTAAAGGAAAAGTTATATGAACTTCAGTACACACAACTCTTTGGATGTAAACGGGGGACGTTTCCTTTCAGATACCTTGGCATCCCAATGCATTTTAGAAAGCTGAGGAATAGTGTCTGGAAAGTGATTGAGGATAGGTTCGAGAAAAAGACTAAGTAGGGAAAGCATCTGTTTGCTGGCGGCAGATTGGTACTTATTAGTTCCATCCTTTCCAGTCTACCTATGTTCATGTTGTCTTTTTTCGAGATACCAAAATGAGTGTGAAAAGATTAGAATATTATAAATCCCCTTTTTACTGGCAAAGTGATAGTTACAGGTGGAAGTCATGTCTAGTGAAATGGAATATCATATGTCAAACCAAAGAGCAAGGTAGGCTAGTTATTCAAAATTTAGAACAAACGAATATCTACCTCCTGAGTAAATGGCTGTTCAAGCTCTTTAATGAAGATGAATTCTAGCAATGTTTACTGAGAAACAAATATTTAAGAACTCCAACTCTATCTCAGGCTGGACCCTGCTATGGCGAATATCAGTTCTTGACAGGTTTGATGAAAGTAAAATAGTCCTTGTTTCAGTTTGCGAATCTGATTTTTCAAAGTGGGAATCACACTCATTTTTGGGAAGATGTTTGGTTAGGCGCCATACATCTAAGTTTACATACCAAATTTTATACAATGTCATTCACAAGAAACATGCCACGGTGGCACAAGTCCTAACTATCACCCACCCAAATATTGAATTTCAGAGGGCAATAATTAGGCCAAAACTGTGGCTTAATATGCTGATGACACCATCCTCTTTTTAGAAGAAAATCTTGATAATGCTAGGAATCTTAAGCGGATTCTTTCCTGTTTTGAAAAGAAACAATGGTATGAAGATTAACTTTCACAAAAGTGACCTTCTCACTCTTAAGAAGAATCAAGCCAGAATTTATGCTCAGATTTTCTACTGTAAGATTGGGCTTATTTCCCTTTAAATACCTTCGTGTTCCTCTTCACTTCTCTAAATTGAAGAAGGAAGATCTCCAACCTGTTGTTAAGATAGTCAAAAGAGCTGCTGGGTGCAGGGGTAGGATGTTAACATATGGTGGCAAACTCACTCTGTTAAAGGCTTGTATCACTAGCATCCCGACTTATCTCTTGTTTATTAATTAAATTTCCAAATGGGCCATTAAGGCTATTAGTTCTCAAATTTCCCACTTCTTTTGAGGAAATTATGGTGATGTATATAGATATCACTTAGCTAAGTGGGACTTGGTTTCTTAGAAAAAAGACTCTGTGGTATGGCTATACACAATCTTAGACATTTTAATCTCACTATCTTAGGTTCTTGGTTTAGGAGGTATCAATTAGCTAATGGTAAAGTTTGGAGGAAGCTTGTAGATTATAAAGATGATACAACTAATCCTAATTTTCTTTGGGCCACTCTCGCCTCTAACTCCCGTTTTGGAAAGGGTTGGTGTAGGCGATGAATGCAGTTAGGCCTTTTTATAGATGGCAAGTAGGTAATGGAACCAATATAAAGTTCAGGGAAGGCCTCTGGTATGGACATTGCTGTCTTAAAACTTGTTCTGAAACTTGTATACAATCTGCAACCAACGGCACCACACCGTTCGGATCAAGAACATGAATAAACAAACAAAAGCAGGACATGTAAGATGAACCAATCCCCATCCCATCCTCGTTAGGATCGGCCTCCATCCTGTTCGAATCATGAGGTGATGAACAAAAGGAAATCACTGCATGCAAGGTGAACAAAATTGCAAAACGGACCTGATTTCAAGGATTTCTTAGTATGAACTGACCATTTCAGAACATTGGTGCAACAAATTTTTTTTGAATAAAATAAAAATAGAAGAAAAGATGGAGGTCGTCGGGCCGACACCATGGTGGGGGTCTTGGGGAACTCCAAGCCACCAGCGTGATGGACGAGGAGGCGGCGCGGCGAGCGGAAAGAACGCTACGACACTGGGCTTGTCCTTGGGGCCCATCACGCGCTTGCAGAGGTGCTCTCCTGCGCTGGAAGCCGCCGCACAAGAGCTCACAGGCAACGTC
The DNA here is from genome assembly GCA_019208055.1 of Stipa capillata. NCBI lineage: Eukaryota > Viridiplantae > Streptophyta > Magnoliopsida > Poales > Poaceae > Stipa > Stipa capillata. The sequence continues at coordinate 104,994 of JAGXJF010002491.1, forward strand.
GCGATCTAGCATGCCCGATATCAACTGGGGAGTGAAGAGGACTTGGACGGAAGGCACGCGCGCCTGGTGAGAAGAGGCAGGAGAGAGAGAGGAGAGAGGTAGCAAGAACAGAGTGAGGTTCGAAGGAACAGAACACTCTAACCAGTGGGCCAGGAATGATGTCAGTGAGAGAGGGTGCGAGAGGGAGAGGAAGACCTAAGTGGTATTTTGGTCGTTTCGTGTTAGTAACAACAGTTAAACTGACAGGAATGGATGGAAACAGAGCAGAGTGACAACACAGATTAACCGAGATAATTCTAGTGGCAAATGTGTAAGGTTGCAAAAAGTAAGGGTCTAAGTTGAATTCCCGTTGTCACTAATGTAAAATTCTCTATAAGTGAAAATCCATCTTATAGGCGGGTGTGATTACACCTATATCTTATATACTACTTTGTAACAGTATATATATTTTATCACTTTGAATATGTCTACTTCAATGAGAGCCACATGATTTTTTTTCAAAAGTAAGTCAATAGTTTTTAGCATATTTTAAAAATATCTCCATATTTGCACTTAGAGAGAAGTATGTCAAAAAAATGTACATACCATTTCAATAATTGATGTTGTATACTCTTATACTATAAACACATGCTTCCCGTTGCGCTAGATCTTTCATATGAGTGAAACAACATATAAATATAACTACATCGGGTTGTAAGATAAGGACTTCCTAAGATATATGTTTTTTTTTGACTTCTTGCTAATAATAAACTTCTGACAAGGGACAATTTGAATAGAGACGGCCCGTTGATGATCCGTGTGTTTTGTGCGATGAAAATATACATCATCTTTTCTCTAATTGCGTCGTGACTCAGCAAGTTTGGCAGTTTAGTGCTGATAGCTTTAATTGTTCTAGTAACGTTAACGTAGAATCTGTTGGCCGTTGGTGGTCGAGTAACAAAGAAAATCCTGTCATGAACATTTTCAATGCTGCTGCATTATGGAGCTTATGGACCTTGCGCAATGAACTTTCTTTTCAGGGCCGAAAATGCAAGAGCATGAGATGTGTTTGGTACAAGTTAAGCGTCCTAATTCACCAGTGGAAGGCTTTATTGAAAGAATCCCAATCGGTACCACTGCAGCGATGTATCCTTCTGTTGGACTGGAGAGGAGCCAAGCTTCTGCGCATCTCCTGGAACTGACCATCCCAGCTACTGGTTCTGATGAATACAGGAGGCAAATCCTGCTGCACCACACCAACTGGTGCTCTATCGACGATTGATGTGCTATGGCGAGTTTGCTGTTGTCTTAATGTGCTGCAGATTGTTTTGCTTTCCTGTCTTTGACCCATTGTCGGGTGATTACCTTTCGTGGGGCTGCGATATGTTATTTCCCTGGGCACTACTTAAAATCTTTATGGACTGTTGTTTCATTGATAAAATGGAACAGGGAGCGCGTGCTCCTACTTTTCTCAAAAAGTGAGTCCGGTGTGACAACTAACAAGAGTGGAAGCAGAGATGCGGTGGAGAGCCTAAGTGCGGCGGGCCCGACTAGTGTCTATGCTACGGTGCAGCTGGAGGGCATCAAACTTGATTCTAGAACACGTATGGAAATTACAACCTTGGTGATAGCTGGGGCTGGTCTTGACTTTTTTTATTTCTTGGCTTCGTTTCCAGATGAGTATTTAACTCCTGGAACATTGCATTGGAGCTGACTGGCCAACGTGGCAAAGCGATTCTAACTACTCTCTCTCCCCCACTGCATCGGCTTAATCCAACATTGGAGTTGCTCGTCGGTAAACTGTTCCTTATTACAAATTGTCTGGTGGATGATGAGGTCTCTGTTTCGGTGTCATGACCTTGCTGAACCTAATCCTCGTGTGCTGAATATCCTCCTGGGTCTGACAGCAAATGGTTGTGCGCTAGATGGCTCAAATTTTTCGACGTGTAACAAATGACTGAGTAGACGCCATCTCTAGTGTATCTTCAATTCGAATTCCCGAGGTCTCCTATTTCCAGCATGCGCCACAACTAATGTGTCTCCCCATCCTTCAAGCTTACACTTGTTGTTCTACACAAAACTGATGGACCTATCGTTCCGCCGTTCTGACACAAGCGATCGGTACCCGCTATTTATCTATGGAAGAGTGTAGACAAATGGAGTAAATAGAACTCAACTTCGGCCGGCAATGAACCATCTTGATGTGCACGGAGTAACTCTCGTACTAATTCAGATTCACCTACCAGCTAGCTATATTCAAATAGTACATTGGATAGTCCTAGTGTCGTGTGCACTTTTCTAAGTCAAAATACGAGCCTACGGAGATACGGAGTCTTCCTAATATATTTGCTATCAAATTGGACATCTATCTATTACCTTATTAAACAAAATTTTAGTAAATCATAGTCACCTAAAACTATATGTCATTTAGCCTAAAATTGTAATTTTAAAAATGTGTAATTTTAGTGAAAAGTTACTGCTCTGTAAAATTACACGTCATCTAGTCTAAAATTATAATCCTAAAAATTCTACAATTTTAGTGAAAAGCTACTATTTTTAATTTATAAAATTACACGTTATTTAGTGGAGACGGAGATTGTTGGATGTTGATCCAAATACTTAAAAAGTACTAAGAGTTAAAAAAAATTCAGATAACTAATTAATAGACAACCTCTTAAAATAATAAAAAGAAGCTACCACATTTATTCTCATAGACTAAACTATCAACTATCTCATCCGTTGACTTTTAATATGTCCTAGTTATAATGGTTAGGATTTACACATAAATATGATAAAAGATATATGGACATTTGTATTAGAAACGCAGCGGCGGCAACGTCGATCAGGATCCAGGGAGAATTCACTTCGGACATGCACTGACGTCACCAATGGTGTCAGCACGTTAAAAAATCGACCATCCCTTGACCCACGGTTTCTTGATGTTCCATCTCCATTACCATGTCAATGTGTATACTTATGATGGTTATGTGACCTAATTACTATTTAATAATTTTATTTTATCATCTAGATGCTTTTATTGATAAATGATTAGATAATTGCTGCATCATTATCAGTTTATATGTGCCTACTAACCAAGTTGTTTAGTCAGTTACCACCATTATATTGTTATATTAATCAAGTGATAGCTCCTTACTACAAATACACTACAAATACGATAAGTAATACATCACTATCTGATAATTATTAGGACTAAAAGAATTGTCACAATATATCAATATGGGATCTAGTTTTGAAGTGTTGCAAACGAAGTCATCGGTGAAAACACATCACCAATCGAATATATTGTTCGAGAGATAAAACATTATCAACTTTTGAGATTGAGAAAATATTTTTTTAGGTCATTTGTTCTAGACTAGCTTGCATGCACTCATGGGATGCTTGGAGTGTTGCTGTCCATGCAATAATTAACTCGCTGGGTGACCATAGATGAGCGATCGAACACATGTGCCTAGATTAGATTTCCTGAATTATGCTTTTGCTATTTTATTCATTTCTTTTAAACTAGCATCCGTGCAACTGCCAAAGTATCACTTGGCATGTCATGATACTTTTTTTGCAACTCATGGCTTTGCCAATGTCATATTGGCAATTGTCCATTGCATCAAGGATTATTGCTCAGATATCGCCTACCTTTCCTACACAAAACTCATCCTTCCATCAACCAAACCTTAACCTTTCTCACAAAAAGAAACAAAGGAAACAAAAAAAAGCCTTAAACTTAAGCTCACCTGAGTTCGCAAGGCCTTCTAGCATCCGTTGCCCTTCTCCACCATTGTCGTGCTTGCCATTGTGCCCTACTTGCACCAGTATAAACGCAAGAATAATTTTTGTGAGATCCGAATCAGATAATGGATTAGGAAAAGTCTATGTTTGGTCCCTCAACCATTGACTAAATCTAATTTTGGTTGCTAAACTCAAACACTAGATAAACTGGACCCTCATAGTGCTTTGGCTGATGTAGCGGTGGTTTGTATGCGTGGCAGCCTAGCCAGCATACGATATTTAGGGAAAAATAATTTTTTTAGGAAGATCAACTCTTTTTTCAAAAAGTACATGAAAGTTCATGAAAATATTTTTGAATAAAAATGTAAAAAAATTTGTAGAAAATTTGAGGATAGAGTTAGGAAAATAATAAAATTTATAAAAAAGTGAGATTTCACAAAATCTTATAAAGAATAATCCACGAATTAAAAATGGGTTTTCTTTATAAAAATAGAAAATGGGAAAATAATAAGTATTTTGGAAACACACAAATAATTGCTGAGCATTCATGAAAAATCATATATTTTCTAATTTTTGAAGAATGTTCTTAAATTATCTATGAGTTTTCTCGAATTTCTAGATTTTTCTATGGAATTTCTATTTTTCCATTTTTTTGTATTTTGAAATATGTTTTTCTATTTTCTGTTTTTTTGAAATTTTTCTCATTTTACTACCTATTTAATGCTTCATAAAAAATCTAATTTTTTCATTATTTTGCTGATTTTATTACTTTTTTGATATTTGTTTTGATTTTTTTATGCCGACTAGACTGCCACGTGTGTGACGCCACTACGATGTACGTTCTACGGGGTTTATCTAGTTTATCTTGATACCAGCATGCTTATGCCGTATCTCGCAAACTCTAAATCGAATCAAGGGGATTGCTACGCATAACAAGGAGTATCAGAGTATAACACACATCTACATTGGCAACAGAAGGGCCTAAACAAGTGTCAAACAGGTGAGTAAAAACTTGCTATACGTGGCAAATGAAGTTTTAGAACTAATTGAACTCAACTTTGTCAAATTTACGGTTCAAGAAAAAAGGATGATCTCAAAGGTGTGTCAATCGGTTAGATCTACCACGGGAAGCTATGGGCAGCGGTCCTCGCTGATGTCGGTAAGTGCCTGCTCGTCGTGCTCAACAGCATGCTGCTGCTAGGGGACAAGAACGGTGGCCGGAAGGAGGAGGCGTGCTGCACCACGACGAGGTTGCTGGAGATGAGAAGGTCTTAGCCCACCGCCGTTACATTGAATGCTGCAACTGTAAGTGTTCGTCAGAGACTGGTTGAAATAGATCATCCGAGGTGGTTATCGCCTTTACCTCCAAATAGTGGTTGCGGATATGAGACACATATCGGAGGCAGTTATGGGACCACCTCGGACAACCAATAGTTGGAGGCGGTTGCGACAGACAACCAATAATTGGAGGTGGTTGTCGCAACCGCCTCTATTAGTCTACTAGTAGATGAGCGTTTGGTTTACCAAACCACCTCGGATAATAGGTTATCCGAGGCAGTTTGTCTAAAGGTTAGAAACGGTTGTTTAATTACAACTGTCTCGGATATCTATACCTACAGGTAATATTTTTCTGTTTTATTGTCTAGCCTCAGAATTTGCTAGCCATGCTTTCTGAAACAACAGACTGTATAGTTTATAACAGTAGGTATATATAGACCACAACACGCACATCACATCACAATACATACATAACATTCAAACACTTCAATTCTCGCATCATAGCACAACACATATACTCAATTGACAACGAAGTTATTCACATGTATATACATCCACTTCTCACATCCATTTGCACATATAGAAAACAGAATTGCATAATTTATTCACACATGCACTATGTATTCGTTTACTAATCGCATATTGTCGGGCAGGTTCATAAGGCACAGCCCCCGTATATGATCTTTCTGTTCATAAACAAGAAATGTCAATTGTTAAAAACTGAAATTGATAAGAACAAGTTAGAATTCTATATCCACATGTTAGCATTGAGAAAATAACTAAATATTAAAATTTAAAACAACAAGTGCATGACTGAAACGTCCTGCGAGATTGTTGACCTCATTGTAGGAACGTAGCCATCTACGACTGGACTTGGGCGGCGTCCATATCTTCCAACTGTGTGATTTGCATGAGTTTCACCCCTTACTGAAGATATGAAGCTTAAACTCAACACCAATAGGATCAATGAAACACTATACATTAGTGCGGATGGTTTCAACCATTAGATTATTGTACTTCTGGTTGTTGCAAAGGGCTAGCATGTGGAAGCACACATAGTACCCATAGAGGGTGGATCTTTCAGTTTGTTGCTGGCACTATAAAAGGAATATTGATTAACTATAGACGGCAGATGTATGATGACATTATTATGTTTGCTTATGAACATTAGGAAATACCCTAAACTGGGAGTCATGATGTAACTTGGCGGGCACTCCTTCTTGTGCCTTCCTCCCTTTTTGACGTACGTATCAAATACCCTATGTGATTCAAAATAATAAGCCTCAGCATGTCATTTTGAAAGAAAGAAAGAATAGTCATTGATAAAGAGGAAATTTTGGTACTCACTCGTCGAGTAGAGCCATAGTCAAGTTAATATATAATCCAGTGCCCCCAGGCTATATGAAACAAAGTTGATATGTTTAGCTGATGTAAAAAAATAATTTGCAAGACATATCGCTTACCGATGTTATAGGCACCTGAATGTAATTTCATGCCGAGTACTTATGGAGTATATGCACAATATAATCCCGCACGAGGTTCTTGTTTCTCTTCTGATTTCTCTTGATGCTTTGCATCGAGACCAGGTGTGGGTCGGCGATCGCCATAGAGTTCTGGAGCCTTCTTTTCTCATCACAGAGTTCTGAAGCTTTCTTTTCTCGCCATAGAGTTTGGAGCTTCAGAGGCGTTTGCGTTTGGGGCAACCCTCTGTTCATCAATGCCACCTTGCTCGAGATGATGACAAGGGCATAGGCATTGTAGCCCCAGCAATGCCGGTGCTCCGCCTGGTCTCTCTTTTGTCGGTGGTGATTGTGGTTGCGCCGAGGTCGCCTATGTCCTTCGCGGGGTGATGGGGTGCTCCCTGCCTGTGCTGGGGCCGAGCATGCCGGCGATGCGGCCCAACAACGACATGTTCTTCTTGGTCAAGGCGTTCACTGCGGGGGTCATCCTCGCCACGAGATTCATCCACATCTTTCCCGACGCGTTTGAGAACCTCACATCAGATTGCTTGCCGACTGGCGGGCCGTGGAAAACTTCCCGTTCGCCAGGGTAGGCATCCCTGCCATCGGCATGCTTGTTGTCGACACCGTGACCACGGGATACTTCACGCACGCATGCTTCAACAAGGACGGAGCCCAGGCGGCCGCCACTAAGAGCGCTCAGGGCCGGCCTCATGTCCATGCTCGCTAAATGGGCCTAGCCGAAACAGCTAAACATGGACATGAGGCCGGCCCTGAGCGCCGGCAATCGCGGCTGCCTGGCCTCTGTCCTTATTGAACTGGGTGCACGTGAAGTACCCCGTGGTGCGAGCGTCGACGAAGAGCATGACGATGACATGGACCATGGTGCCTAGCCCGCCGAACAGGAATATCTTCCATGGCCTGCTGGCCGGCAGGCAGTCTGACTTGAGGTTCCCGAACGTATCGGGGAGGACGTGGATGAACTCGGTGGCAACGATAACCCCCGTTGTGAACACTTAGACCAGGAAGAGCACGTCGCCGGCCGTTCTCTCGAGTCTCTCGAGTTCTTTTAGATGGAGCAGGATCGCGGTGCTAGTAGTGAACTGGTGGTGCGTACAAATTGGCGATGCGGATATTTATAGGTGTTGGCGAAGCACTTGCACTCTTTGCTTTGCTTATCTGCCACTACGGTGAGTTGGTGATGCATGCAGACATTATGGGTAAGTAATTTAGACCGGCTGATATGCATCCAGTCTGCTAGGAGACTCTTTGCGTTGCCTATCTGCCACTACGGTGAGTTGGTGATGCATGCAGACATTATGGGTAAGTAATTTAGACCGGCTGATATGCATCCAGTCTGCTAGGAGTAACTAATTTAGCTTACTTCGCCTGATTATGCGAAGCTGATGGCAACCGGGGCGCTCGTCGTCTGCTAGTAGGACCCGATCGAACGAAGCGCCGCCTCTCGGTTTACACGAGTCTATTTTACAATGTTTAACAAACCTATTTTCTCTCATCTTTTTCGAGGCGATTCTCTCCTAATATTTCCTTCCCGGCCCTCACGTCGGCGGCAATCGCTACATATCCTTCCTCCACCACGGACGCACGTTCCGGCCAAGTTTATCAATTTAATGGCAGTATAATGTCCTAGCATGTATTAATCAACCTGAAATTCCCACCACCACGTGATCTCTCTCTCTATATATATATCCATGGATCGGTCGATTCCTCCAATACATACATCGATCGCTTCAAGTTCTTTTGCGATATCCATCCAGTACTACAGGCTTTGCTCCTGTGCCTTCGCCATTATTAGAAAAGAATGAACATCACCTTCCCTAATTAAGACCGTATGCCTGCTCTCGGAAATTTACGCAGCTGTTACGTGATGCTGTGCGAGGAGCAGACTGTGCGGGCAGGATGGGAAGAGAATAGAGGAGATGCATAAGAAGTACAGAACTACCCTTTGTTAAGTGGCTTTAAGATCCGTTAATCTGTTTTAGAGGGTGAATCAAAGCAAAACTCGAAATATATAAGTAACTAATTTAGATCGGTTGATATGTATTTGGTACTGTAACATCCCGGTTTTTGCAATTTGGATTAGTATTTATGCTAACAAAATTGAGTAAATTTTAAAAATTTTGTTCTTGATTACAACATATCATACATCCTAAGAACCCTAAATTTTAAGATCTGGCTGGAAATAACATGAGACAGATGCGGACACAACTCACTATCATGTCGTGTTGCTATGTAGTGTTAGTTGGATTAATGTTCTACGCATATATCTCATACATTATAAGCATTTATATACACATGCACATACATCGGATACGTGGAATTTAATTCAATTAAAATATAATTACAACATGTACATCGTTGAATACAAATTATAAAATAAAAAGAAATAAAAGTAAGATTACAAAGATCATATTTACAACCGTTGGATTACATGATAATTACAGGAATAAATAAAGAGAAAAAAGAAAGGAAACTACATCCAAATATAACTTCTACCTATACATCACTATAGCTAATTTTGAGTGTCGACTGAACCTGACTAAACCCTAACTGTGGGGGAGGCAACCTTAAAATATTGGCACTTGTCTGATCTTCAAGTTTGAGATCATCAAGTTGTGCCATTTGCTGTAGGAAGCAACTTTTGTGAAAATATTTTATTTGAAAAATAATGGTTCCATCGGCACATTTCCGCGTAACCAGCAAAATAAAGTGCAAGGGGAAAAGAGCACCAAAAGGTGGAACCTAAATAGTTTTGGTTTTGAAAAATAGTGTAACAAAATATTTGGTTTTCCAAAATTGTCCAAAGCCAGATGGCTAAGACCTTTATTGGACTAAATTAATTCAATTATATACGTGTAAATATACCCAACTTAGAGGTGGAGTGGTAAAAATATTTTCTCACCTACAATACTTATCTAATATGCCTCCAATAAAATTATGTTTTGGAGAAAGATTTTAAAAAGAAAACAAAGTGGTTGTAGATAAGCCATCGATTTATCCAGGAGTATATCCAACAACCATCCTTGACCAGTCCATGCCTTAGCATGAAATCCCAGCAAGATTCCCCAGCAGCAACCGAGCATACCAGCAGAAGGTGGCCATCTTACTGCCATGTGCAAGAGACCACATAAGACCTCCATAGAGACCAAGGATAAGAGCAACACAGCTAGAGAAAATGACGAAGCCACTGACAACTTCACAGGCACAGCAAACCACCATAGGCATCGTAATGGCACATAAGCTAAGCTCCATGGTAAGAGACCACCAAGAGCAACCAGCAGAAGAAAGGGGTAGGCCACCGGATCACTAGGAGGGAGAATGGCAAGGAGTATGCAATCAGAATTTCATCAGAAGGATGTATGCAGGCATCTCCAAGTGATTAAGGATGGAATGGGGGGAAAGAGGAATGCTCAGATGCATCATAGGGTTATGAGCAACTAAGGTACATCACATGTTCTTATCAGATTTCTCCCTTCTTTACCCTATTTTTTAGAATTCATCATCACAAAAAGAAGAAAATAGACCTAAGCAATATCTATTCTTTCAATTTGATAAACCCCATTTTCATGGCCTGGGCTGCCATAAGCATGCTAGGGTGAGACCAAGAAGCACAAGCCCGCAAATATGCACATCACATATTAGTGTATACATGCAACAAGTGATCATTAATCAGTCATGACTGAAATTCCCTAATCAACATATTGCTAAGCATATTAGATCAAGCACCAGCAGCCATGAACATACATGTAGCAAATCGAGCACAAGCAATCACCACCACAGCCAAACCAGATGAGAAAAACCTAGAGTCAGGGGGAAGGTATAGGGCATCCAGAGCATGGCCAAGCAGAACACATGGCCAAGCAGAACACACATGTATCATATATGCTCTAATTTAAGCATCGGCAAGGTCGACAAACCCTAACATAACTTATTAGGTCTTGGAAGAGGGGAAGGAGTAGCACTTACTAGGGGTGGCACCGATACTGCGGTTGTGGCGTGGTGAGCTCGCCACTCTCACACGGGGGCGGCCATAGTGAGTCATAGAGGGGAGGCAGAGCGGCGAGAGGACTAGCGAAGAAGGATGCAGGCATTCCTGGCGCAGCCATGGTCACCACTAACAGGAGGGAGGCCAGGCTGAGCACCGACAATGCTGGGGCTATGACGCCGAAGCCCTTGTTGCCGTCTCGGGCAAGGCGGTGTTGATGACCGGAGGGGTTCCCCCAAACGCAAATGCCAAAAAGGCCAACACAGTGCTCACATCGATGAGGGAGGTTGGCCGGGGAAGAGCCAAGCATCTGTGGCGGTTGAGCTGAATGTTGGCGAAGCCGAGGACCAAACCCTAGGGTTCATGGTGACAGCGTGGTTAGGGTTGGAGAGAGGAGGCGACAAGGAGGAATCGACCTAGCTGGAGGTGGGGAGCACGGTGATGCCCTTGTCGATATCAGTTACAGCGGCGGAGTATGGGGATTGAAGTGGCAACGCGGTCGGGCAAGGTGCCTGGGAGGGAGAAGCCGAACGGGTAAGGAGAAAGAGAGAAAGGAGGAGCTAGTCGGGTGAGAGAGGGAGAGAGTGAGGAGTTGAGGAGAGAAAGAGAGAGGGGAGGTCAGGTTGCCGAAAACCAGGCAGGCATGGCCCATTTGGCCTACGGCCCGGATTAGGGTTGCCTTGGCCCATAGACCAAACCCCTATCCTTCTATAACCTGTGAGGATGAGTAGTACACAACTACTGTATATGACGACGAATTCATATACGAATGCACAAAGACCTAGAAGTATTTTAATTACTTGGGAGGATATGTACCTCGTAGAAGGACTCTAGGTTGATAAGGAAACCACCCGTGGGTATCTGAGACTCCTTAAACTAGGCAGTCAATCCCGATGTTTAAGGATGATAGAGTCCTACTCGGGGATGAGTCGATATCTCCTACGATACAGTATACCTCTATAAAAGGACACTGATGGCCTTCGGATAAGACACTGAGCTTTAGATTACTCAAGCCTATACCGGATTGAAGCCAAAAGATTAGCCTGAGGACTTCCGAGCAAGTAGAAGAGAAGATCAGCCTCGACAACCACATTCGACTAGTTGTAGATCCCATCTAGGACTAGACATCCCCTTGTACTTTATCTCGTGATCAATATAAACCAACAGGACGTAGGGTTTGTTATCCTAAGGGAGGCCCAAACCTGTATAAATCTTCTCGCTAGTGGCCCGGTTTGTGATCAGCTTCCGGATACGATCCCTTATCTCTCTTCTCCACGTATTACGTAGGATCGGCGGTTTACCGATCATCGACAACCTAGGCCCCATTGACATGTGGGCCCTTGTGGTTGATTTGACCAGTCAAACTGACCGGGTGGACCTAGGCCCTAGCCCCACCTGCCATTGGCTTGGGTTAGAAGAACAGTGAGTGTAAAATTATTTCTCTTGTTAATTTAAATAGAAATTGAATTTTTAGAATTACAGGAGACCTCCTAAAAGCAATTAAAGCTTTGGAAATCATAACTAATTCATTTTGAGTTAGAAATATGGATAATATACCAAATTTTTAGAAAAATGAGCTCTGTTTATTCGTGCCATTTTCATGCATGCTTGCACCATACATAAAATTAGTTATTTCTTTCTTATTGGATAATCTCCAAAATGTGATATTTTGAGCATCCGGACTCCGATTAAATTGATTGCACTTGAATTAGTCTTCATTTTAAAAGTAGCATGCCATCACATGCATACCAGATCATCATCATGTTGATGTTCCATTTTCGATGTTTCTGCTTCTTCCGGGTAGACAGCAGAGTTGATGTGAGGTACGAGCAACATCCTGTGAAGATCTAGGACTATGCCCAGCAAGGCAAGAGGCCCTCCTTTGACCATGTTGACAATCCTATTATTTACAAAGTTATTATTTGTGCTCAACTTGGTTATTGCATTTGTTCATCTGCTACTTCATCGATAGATAGTTAACTTCCTATTCTTTGCATGGAACTATCTTGTAAGCTAAAACCAAGTGAATTCCTTCCAACCTAGCATGATTAAAATTAGTCAAGTCCTTAACAACTAATTATATCAGTATCAATGTGCATTGCCCTACTTAGACTTGTTAAGTCATAATTCCTGGATAGTCCGATGAGTCATTACATGGTGGATGGGTTAAGTATGATAATGTTTAGAGGCTACCAAAAAGTACTTAAAGAACTTGACTAATAATCATTGGGTTTAGATGAGAGGCCATGGTTGAGAATATCGTGGGTTGTCTCGTCTTCCCACAAGGCCGGTTTCTGATGTACGGTCTAAGAATTTGCGTACTTCTATATGGGTGGTATAATGAGCCACTCATGACTTCCTTACTTGTTTAGACTTGGTGTATGAGCTGCATTAGTTTGTCATTTCCATTTGTAGAGAAAAATGATATGATATGAGATGGTATCCTAATATAAGGGTAAGAGATACATACAGTGATGGCTAGGGATGTATTACTTGCCAATCTTATGAGACCATGTCGAAGTTAATGCTAGACTAGTGTACATGGAACGGCCTGTAAGGGTGGCTCATAGCTAAGTCAAAAGTATGATAATAGTCGTGTCGATCACCATCTGCCAACACACCTCGTGGAGTATGTTAATGTACTAGCATTAAGAGTCGATCGATATGTGTAGGTAAAGATTTAAACCCTTGCAGGGTTAAAATATTTGAATAATTGTGTCTGCGGTTATGGACAGCTTAGTGTGTACCTACATCAAATTAGACAACTTCAAAATTACACTAAGCTAGCAGAGTGCTCGTGCATTGCAATGGATATGAATTTTAGAAGGAAGGATAGTATCACAAAATGAACTATGATGGCCATTTTATTTCTCGAGTTATGTGATAGTATGTATGTTCAAAATTAGTGTGATACTATCCTTTAAAAGGCCGTTTAAAAGCTTATATATGTAGAAGTCTACAATTTCCTTAATTGTGTCAGTTCGAAATTCTGCATAGTTTGGTCATAATTTTCTAATTAATGTCTTTTTTTGAATTTCCAAACTCTAGATCAAATACCGGTCATGATTTCTTGCAATGCAAAAGTTTATGTAGAAGTCTACAATTTCCTTAATTGTGTCAGTTCAAAATTCAGCACAGTTTGGTCATAATTTTCTAATTAATGTCGTTTTTTTGAATTTACAAACTCTAGATCAAATACCAGTCATGATTTCTTGCAATGCCATCCATCAATTCTCATATAGAGACTAATTGGAGACTATCTTTGTAGCATGAACCTCGAATTTGACCAAAATCCTGAAATTTCTCTTCTTCTTCTTCCTCCTTCCTGTTAATCTTCTACTTCTTCCCGTCCCCTCTCTTCTCCTTCCCCTAATCGAGCTCCTTTTTCTACCCTTGGCAGGCGGCTAGGGCAGCCTGGCTAGGAGGGGAGGCGGTGGTGACCGGTGACGGCCCATGGCAGTGGTGGCGTGGCAAGGGGGGTGGTGGTGTGGAGGGAGGGTGAGATGAGAGGAGAAAGAGGGAGAGAGCAAATGGATTGGGGTTGGTTTTATTTTTTTCAGAGCTCGCGGCAACGGTGCTTGAGCATAGCAATGGGCTAAGGTAGGGGGTGGCGGCGTGGAAAGGTGGAGGTAGGATGGCAATACATTATAGAGGAGCGAGGCCATTGGGCGTGAAGGATGCGATTGCGGAGAAGAGATTTAACAATAATGTAGTTTTGTTAAGAGATAATATTTGTTGGATAAGATATGGTTTGTTAGGAGTCTGTTGGAGATTAATTAGTTAGTTAGTTACTTTTATTGTTAGAGACCTTTAAGTAAGACTAAAATGGGAGGGGAGGGTGTGTGGATGAACCACCACCACCAACTCTCATATTATATAGTAGAGAATTTGCCAACATTAGTTAGAGAATTTAGTGACTACTTCCTCCCGGGTGGTTGAGGAAGATTCGTTTGGTCTTCAGTTGATGGTTACAGAAGTTTTGGACTAGCTTTGGAGGAACGCTTGCTTACCTTTTTATTTAACTACTCTACTAGTCGATTTACATCTATCTAGAATAATAATAAATAGAAACTGGCTTTATGCAAAATAGTCCATAGATATCCCTTTTTGATATATTGTGCATCAATTATTATTTCCTCGTAAGTCTTGCAGAATACAATTTTTGTACTCATCTTGCTAGTATTATGATTGGAATGTCCATTCAATTGACTTCTGCAAGAAGAATCAAGGACAACAAGGGGCTTAGGGAACTGCAGACAGCAGTCCGGGAAGGTTATGGTATCACTCTATTGTTATTCTAAAGGCATCTTATGGCATTTGTTAACCTTGCAACTGTCTAAGTTGTTGTTATACTTTTGTTGCGTTCTTACTTGGTCATTCAACCATGTGTGCACTTATTTGTTAAACTTGCTTGTTGTAAGAGCTACTTATTATTGAAGTTACTATTGGGTGCTACAGAGCTTTGTTGTGATACGTGTTGTTTCCAACATGCTTCATGTGCTCTGGGTGTATATGTATGAAGTGCATGAAGCATGCATGGTTTGGAATCCATTATGTGTAACTTTTAAATGTAACCATTGATGTGAGGTGAATCTCTAACTGAGAGATCGAGAACTATATCACCCTACTCTAGCCGTGCGAATGCCTTTCTAGTATTAGAACTCTTCTTCTAAATTGTTAATTATTTTTCTTCTTTATTGAGTCAAATAGCTTGGTAGCAGTCAGAACTTTTAGTTATCCCTATTTTGTTGCCCCGTTAAAACTGAAAATAATAAGGAGCAAGTCTTATTGAATCCATGTATCAATTAGCTTTTGTTAATTGTTTTTTAATACCCATTATGAGTAACTTGAGTCCATGGTGTAGAAGTTGGGAACTTGAAGGTTAATTTTGATATCTATAATTGGTTTGTAAGTACCTTAAGTAGAGGTACTTAAGTAGTTCTTAGAGCAATGCTTGTGCTTAATGTTTAAAATCCGCAAAAAGGATAAATGTCAAATGAATCAAAGTAAAAGGGGAGCTACCACTCCAATCGCCAGTGAACGGATGAATTATGGGTACCACTCTCACAAGGAGAGGAACTCACACATGGGCTATGAGTGTAACAACAAGAGTAGTGGCAACGCTATTTCGGGCAAGATAATGGCTTAAAACCCACCAAGCTAATACCAAGATAATGGCTTAAATGCTATCTCCAATGAACATGAGCATTTTCACCAATGTGAGAGACTTCCTAGAATGTGGCAATATTTGATTCCAGGAATTAAAATGAAAAGCCTTATCATTCTTTTGCTATGTTTCTCTCTCTCTTTATGCATTGCTCTAGGAATGAAAATAAGTGTCACTTACTAATTATTGATTAAAAAAGTACTTGATAGTTTCTAATTGATACACTTGTGGGTAGAATCATTTGCTCATAATTGATATTAAGCTTTTGATCATCAATATCTAATTACATACCCTTGTACTTAAACTTTTTAATTGCTCCAATAAATTAATAGTAACAAGTACAGTTAATTTTTAGTTCTACTATTCTACCTTGATACTTAGCTCACTAACCTAGAAAGTAGTTTTCTATCTAGAAATATCTAGTCTAATGCTAGATAGGTATTGTGCATTATATAAGACATATGGTTAACTAAGATTTTAGAAATTGCATTATGTGGAGGCATTAAGATCGTCCGAATGGTATGTATTTTTCTAACCTCTTATGGAATCATGATTAAACATTAAATTCCTTATGGATTGTTTTTGCTCGAGGACGAGCAAAGGTTTAAGTAGAGGGGTTGATGAGTCCATTTTATACTCATTATTTCCTTATGTTTATCATTTCCTTATGTTTAATCATGATTTACCCTATTAACTATTGCCTAATCGATAATAATTATTTCAATTGTGCAATATCTCTTTATTTGTGTTTCCTACACAGGGATTAGGTGGAATTCATCTTCCATGGGGAATTCTCAATAATTGGCATCAATTTTGGGTTAAATCAGAGAAGCTATAATCATCAAACTATGGTTCTTTGTGTATTAAGGAATTCATACCAACTCCAATTGAGGATCCAATTGTTGGAGGTTGTAGGGCTCATCAATTCGAGTTCAACGGTTCAAAAATCACCTCAATCAGAGTTTGTATGAGTTTGTTATGGCCAAATTATGAAATCCTGCCCAAAGGCTGAATCCAGAAGCTGGACCTTGGGTATCACCATACTGATTGTATCGTCGGGTCATGCCGCGCGCCACTAGAAGCCATTAAAATCGATATAACTTCTTCTTTTTAACTCAGAAGTGATCACCGTTTGTTGCTTTGGACCCGTTGTGGCTATTTAATCACCTCTAAACCCTAGCCATCACATCAACCCTTGGAGAGGACGCCCTAGACTAATCTACAATAGTCAAGAACCCCATTCCAGTACCTCCACCACGTGATCTAGGCAAGAGGAAGAAGAAGGGGAAGCCACGCTGCTGCTGGCCGGCCCTAGGCTGCACCGTCGGCCTCCTCCGGCGTCTCCTTCGTCCGCGACGACCATGACTTCGTCTCCATCTTCCTCTCCTCCATTAGTTATTGTTTTTGTAGGATTAAACATTGTGTTAGAGCTATTGTTCCTTTATGATTTCTTGTCTCAATAACATTTATGTTTGAGTGATTGATTCGGTTCTAGGTTGAGGTGATCTAGTATATCCAATTAGTGTTTGCAATTACTTTATTATGTATGTTCTCTTCATATTATTTATTGTTAGTGATTGGAGATATCTAATCTATCAGTTGGGTTAGAGATATTTACCCGCAAGACCGAACACAGAGTAGATAGGTGTATGTTTGAATCAACTAGACCTTTGAAGTGACAATACCTTGATATCTTGAGAGGAGCATATTGCTTCCAAGGAGTAACGGTTATCCATAGAGCTTAAAGCATTATTCCATTCTTTATGACCTTATTATCTTTTACGAGCTGTGGGATTAGCAATATCGGGAAGTGTATAATAGAGTCGTGCAATATCGGTGTAAGAGTTGCATGCCTATTCATGGGAACAGCCTACATAATTAACCATGCCTAGCTAGTACTAATGATACTGAAAGCCTAGACACCATCATTCATTCTTAATCTTGCAACTACATTTCTATCTATCTTTAGTTTTAGCATTTAGTATTTTTTGCTTGAGTTACTAGTTTAGTTCGTTGCTTTCATCAATCACCTTGTTTTGACAATATTAGAATAAATTTGTGTGCAAGTGGAACTACATTAGGTGACAAATGTAGTTACAGGAAAGGTGAGAGCTGTCCTTTGCTCCCGTGGTTCGATATCTTGGGCTAAATACTTCCCGCAAAAGGTACTACGGTGATTCGATGCACTTAACAGTCATTAGCGCTTGATCAATAACCTTCTGTTCGAGATTAACATCTTTCTTGCCGATGGTTCTGATACCTAAAGCTCCCTCATGGCGAGATTCAGGCGAACCTATCGGTTTTACTGCAGACGTGTAGTTGATGCAGAATTCGACTACCTCTTCAGTTTCATAGCCTTCGACGATGCTCCCTCTGGACGTGATCGGTTCTGCACAAAATGCTTCAAAATTCTCATGTACCTCTCAAAAGGTTATATGCTACATAGGAAAATATGCCCACATCACTTTATCTCTCACAAGATGCACAATGAGATGACCATGATATAGAAGAATGATGGGGGAAAATATATCTCAAGCTAACATAAAGTTTTCACCACCTCTTCCTGAAGAACATTTGGTTCTATGGGATTGATCCTTGCGCTTGTGAGCATCAAATACATCTTCCCCATGAGTTCATAGTTTTATGAGATCGTCCATCAATGGCTCCAGAAAAACATCTATATCGTTCCAAGATTGCTTCGGTCCTTGCACAAGTATCACCATCATAATGTACTTTCACTTCCTGCACAACCAAGGAGAAAGGTTATAGACACAGAGATTCACAGGCCAAGTGCTATAACAGCTGCTCATGTTTCTGAATGGGTTCGTTCCATCCGTGCTCAATTTAAACCTTATGTTTCTTGGTTCCCTACTAAATATTCAAATTTTCTATTGGTGTTTCTCCATTGGATGGAATTAGTAGAATCAGCTTTCCATCATTTTTGTGCTCCTAAGCGTGCCAATGCAAGAATTTTGCATTCTTTGGGTTCATAAATAAACGCTTCAGATGGAGAATTATAAGTTGATAACACATAACCTTAGCTAAAGTCCCTTTCGTCACCTCGTCTCCATCATCGTGATCGCTTTGATCCTTACATTTGTATCGGGATGACTTGCATATTGGACATGCATAGAGGTTTGCGTACTCTTTCTGGAAGGGGATACAGTCCTTCAAACAAGCATATATTCGCTGTATTTCCATTCCCAACAGACAAACAACCTTCTTGGCTTGGTACGTACTTCTAGGCAACTCGTTTCCCTCTAGAATTATATCCGCTATGAGACCTAACGACGTCACGAAACTCTTGTTTGACCACCTGTTGCTTGTCTTCAGTTTCAACAGGTCAAGCACTGATGACAATTTTGTGTACTTATTCTTGCATCCCTCAAACGAAGGTTTCTGCGAGTCCCCCATTAAGACTTTGAATTTCTCATACACCCGCGTATTACGGTACCCTTCTGCATGGCGCAACATCTCATCCAGATGGTAATGATCATACAATGATGTATCTTCATCTGAATCAGAATCGACATCATCCGCCATATAGTTATCTTCCACCATGATGTCTTCATTACCAAGTTCATGTATTTTGTATTGCTCACTGTGAATTTTCTAACATGTGTACTGCTCTATGAAACCCCTACGAATCAGGTGGTCTTGGATCTGCTCTAAGTTCTCAAACATATGTAGATTCTCGCAGTCTTTGCGCAGAAAACAAATATATTGTTGCGCTATGTTCAACTTATGCTCTTTCGTAGCTCTTATGAAATGTAACAAGCGATTAAGTTACTCTTCACTTAAGCGGTTACCATCATACATCCAGTTTCGCTCCATCTACATAATACATAAAAATGAATTAATTCGAGTTAAATATTGAGTTTCACAAAGTGCCTGCCAAGAGTTAATTAATCTATACAATATTAATTAATATTATCATTAGTCTATGTAATATTAATTAATATTGTTATTGATATGTCAGTTTTGACTATATGTAAAGAACAATTATCGATATTCTATTTAATTCATAAACGTAGAACCTACCAACAACTAAAATTTTATTTAGGACAAGTACAACTTAATATAAGACTTAATTAATAAAGAAAAATTTATCTAATCATGTCATTAGTATGTGTGTTTTTGCTATATCAAACGATTCTTAATATTTCATTTCATACAAACTTTCAACAATTACAATATCTATTTATGAGACAAGATAAATCAATTCTAAAATAATTAATTACTCATATATGCTATATATACATTTTTCGCTTTCATAATATCTAAACTATCCACAATTAATGTATCATTTTGCCACCCTAAAATATCTAGCAACATGCTCAATATAGTATTTAGAACCAATTATATGCCTCAAAATCAATAAAAACAAATACAATTTGCCATAACCAAACTAGATCTACATTATCACTCTTTACCACATTAGATTTACCTAATTATTCAATTTTTGAATCAATCACTAACCTTAGATCACCAATATGAAATGGATATTCAATATCCCCCAAATCCACGGTTCTTGAGGACCAATTCTCAATTCCAAGCCAAAAAATGGCCGGATTCTGCCGCCACTCTCTGTAAGAACTAAAAAGTTAAGACAAGGCTCGGATCTCTCGGGTGGTAATAAATGCGTGTCCTATCACAGGTGGTTTTGAAATAAAATGCATATGATATGCCCCTCATCGCAGGTGGTTCTTATTAAAAACCTCTGTGATATGTTACCTAGATATGGTAGACGGTTGATTGCGGTATCTGGTTATCATAGGTGGTTCGCATCTCTGGGAATTAACCCATGCGGGCCTTATTGCAAACCGCCTATGATCTGCTACACCAAAGGCAGT
The DNA here is from genome assembly GCA_019208055.1 of Stipa capillata. Lineage (NCBI taxonomy): Eukaryota > Viridiplantae > Streptophyta > Magnoliopsida > Poales > Poaceae > Stipa > Stipa capillata. The sequence goes on from JAGXJF010002491.1 coordinate 125,481, forward strand.
TGTTGTAGAACCCCCTGTGATGTGGGGTCTTCAATGATCCATTCTGTAGTAGTGAATAAACTATTTCATATTTTTTGCTACACTAGAAGACAAAACCGCCCTCCAAATTTAGGCAAGTTTTTATGGTGGTTTTGCACCTTCAAAGTTTAAGAAGATTTTGAAAAAATTCAACAACGTAGAGAGTGATACACAATGAGAACGTATAAAGATACGTCCAAGAATGTAACAATTTGTATTCTGTACAAAATAGACAAAAGGAATCTATTTATCTCTTGTCATTTTTGCACATGACACAAATAATCATATATTTGGATGAATTTTTGCATGTTATTATTTTATAGAATCTCCTACATCCATAAATTATTTTCCATAGTTTTTTGGAAACCCTAAAATGAAAAATCATTATCCAAAAGCGGGATAGGGTTCATATTAAACGGTTTTAGAATGTTTGGGGTTGATTATAAACGGTCTCATAGTTTAGGGTTCAAGTTAGACCAAACACCATAGTTCAGGGTTTATAATAGACTTTTCTCTTATAACTATGATTATAAGCTGGTTTTCTGGAGCACTCCTAATTTTTGCTTTCTATAAAGCTAGATCAAATGATCTTTTATAAAAAAAAAGACGGTGTCCATGTGTTTTGCTAAACTTATTGGTGGTCTTGTGTCCTAGTGCATATATTCTCCATTTGGACTTCGCATTAGACAAATTATATGTTTGTTTCGACCGGCTCGACGAGTCGAACAGGATAGTAGCCTCTAAATTGCATTTGATGCATTCCACTCAATCAAATTTTCTAATTAATCACCTCTTTTCTAGCACTTCTCTATAAAACATTGTACTATATAACAAGATATGTCTAATATGGGGGGCAGGGTCCTAATTATAATGATTAAGATTTAAAAGTCAATCTAAAATACATATCCACTTTCAGTCACTCGTAAACTATGAGGACAGGAACATGCATATTGATTCTAAAATAAGTTTATTCATCTAGATAATGTGCCATCAGAAAGACACATCAGTCTATCACGAGAAGGATGCGTATGGCATCATGTAAAAACCACTAGCTTTATGTAATCATGTTAAACGTCTATACCATAGCACACAGCAATATCAAACAAAGTATTCTCACTCACCAACTACACTTACCCACTCATAATATGTAGCTTCAAACCTTCCTAATTCTTGTGAGAAAATACTTATAGTTTCTTATGAGATTAAAACTAACACTATTGTCATTGATGGAAATTAGAGTTGGACGATGAAGCACCTTCAGCTAAGCTAAGAACCGTTACACCAAGACCATATATTGAAGCACGCCTAACTCGATATACTGAGCTGCAAGTGATTTATTTGCAGGGTGTAGCCTTGTACGTTCGCTGTAACTCTAGTTTTTTGACTTTTAGTGATTCATCAACCAACCAGCTGTCTCGAGAGCATACAAGTACGTTCGCAAGCAAGAGCACACATGTAAGCCACATTGTGGAAAGAGGTAGAAGGTCCATGACATGACACCCTTCAAAAGAAAAAAAAATAGTTCGTGGGCATCCCAGAAACAACCATACAAGTTTTTCAGAGCTGTGCAATTTAAATTTTCAAAATAATGTTCATAAAAAATATGAGTATACTATGAGTAAAGAAACACTTATGAGTTATGAAAACGAATCATATTCCCAATATCTTAGCATTGTTTGTTGAAGAGAAATTAAGATCCAAGGAAACAACTGAATTCTCGTAGTAACCGGAGGCACAGAAGCGACCGCACACGTGTTGACTATTCATTTAACCAATGGCAACGAAGATGTATGCATATAACTCCACCCCTTTTAATATTGCGCCAAACTGACCGGATATCAAATAAATCAGCTTCAACCAATCCCCTGCCACCATCTTATTCCACTGTTTGCTGCCATGCAGTAAATCCCTACTTTTAGTTGCTATTGTCATGTCGCACCATACCACCACGGCCGTTAAAAGAAATGGGATCGATGACCAAATATTTCCGAAGCATCTCATTCGTATTAGATTTTATCGACCGTGATGGCTTAGGCTCGCGCCACAGGAATACCACGTCATCCTCCTCTGTTCTTCCTCTTGTTGTGTTGCAATTCTATAGAAACAAATGGAAATTGTTGTCCCGGTGATGTAACCTCCTCAATTTTTTGGAACCTTTTAAAAGTTTTTCTTGTAAAGAATGTTACCTAAATATGAAGCAATCTCAATGTATTATGTTTTAGATTTTATCTAAATAAGTTCAAACGCTTTTGAATTACTTTTAGTGTATAAAGGAGATATTTAATTAACTGTATTTTTCTTTGATTTTCCCCTTGAAAATAATTTATTTGGACCCTACACCTCTCATTTGATTTAGGGATATGGTGACTCGAGGAGTCAGTTAGATGCCAACCATGCCTAACGGCGAATCGGACTATCCCTCTTGAGAAAGGATGCCTCACTAGGTGTCCATGCGATGATACTTAAAGTGTGAAATTTTGGTTTATTGAAAGTGTTTGTGTTGATTGCATATGATGACTCTTCCATCGTTGTTAAAATGGTTTTACTTGATATATGTTCATAAGTGATATTACTATATGACATGTTTTGAAATGGTTTCTTATAAGCTGTATCTACTATGTTATGTTATCCTAGGCAACATGAAATTATATTTCAACTAGTATGTGTAGGACGAAATTGAATTATGGTTATGCAACCTTGTTTAATTAATATAATAGTTGATGAACCATGACGTCATGATTAATGTTTGTACTCATTGGCAACATCTTCAGATGTAGGAGAACTGACCGTTAGCGAGTCATACAACTCCACCCCGGTGGATATGTAGTATTCTTAGTGATGGTTTCCTTGGTTGGTCTTAGTGGTTGTAAGGTGGTGCAAAATTTTTGGTATGATGGTTCTTTTTTATGGATCTTCTGAGTGAGGAATACCCCTTGAACAACTCCCACCTTGTTTGCCATCTCATGCACCATTTCTGCTACTCTTCCGCTTACTATGTATGACCTTGTGTGAAGATGACATGTGCGTCGCTGTGTGTAATAATGGCTCTAGCCATATGTTGTAACGTATGTATTCTTAAATCCCTCTTGTAGATTTCGTTTTTGATATCATCTACTGTGTTTCCAACACACCCACATGGTGTGTGTATGATCCTGAAGTATGGAGATGTGTATAAGGTATTCGGGGAGTGCTTTTCAAACTTCTGCAGTTGAATTACCAGAGGAATAGTGACTCAAAAAGGTCACCGAAGCCATATCACCCTACTCTCATTGTGCTTTGGTTTGCCTGTGGTTGAGGTTGGTGTTAACGCTCTGAGATTAGAGTGCGGATGCTATATCACTCTACTCCGACCATAGCATTTATTTGCTGGTTGAGGTCGGGGTTGACGTCTCATAATTTTTTAGGTGATTCCTCTTACTCAAGTTCAACATTTGTTTCATGTATCACGATAGGGAATTGGAATGCCATAAGTGTTTGGAAAGTGTGTGTTGCACCTGGGTGGAGCAGCTCGTGGGCCGATAGTAGCCTTGCGGGCACAAGTAGTCGTGAGCTCTGTTGGGCGAGCGAGACATGGACCATCCCTCGAAGGGAGGTGATGCTCTCAGCTGCGACAGTGATAGACTTCCCCTACACGTACCATATTCTGGGTTCTGACAGCATTGGCATCAGAGCCGAGCTGACTGTAGGAAACCATTGCAGGTGGACATGCACATAGGTGTCTTGTTAAAACTATTTTCAAAACTACAAATTAAGTTGGAAAAATACTAAGTAGAACATCAATTTACTTCTTTTCCTACATCTGACTTAGTTCTCAAACCTACTTACCACTTCATTTGTTTTATTGAGGTTGCTAACCTTCATCCTGTTTCTATCTGCTAGATGAATAGGGGCATTCTCTGCCGCACCACCCATTATGATAATGCGGGATTTTCCTGAGACACTCCTTCACATGCTCAAATGTTCGGCTTTCGATGGATGCCAAGGTATTCCATCTATCGCCATTGCCACTGCTTCCTCTTGGGGGATTACATCGTTTCGGTGACCATTCACCCTTCTGCCGAGGATCTGCCGTACGAGGCCCATATCTACCATGGACATGGGATTACTGCTGCGGTAGTAGTTCAGAATGCGGCCTATGCCACCATCCCCCACCTTTGCTACGAGCGCTTAGAGTTGGCCTTCACTCCTTTCCACTACTGCATCGCTCGCACTCCCAGCACCGATGTTGCCTACCAGGAGAATCACATCATCGAGATTGATGACATTGTCAGGGAGCAGGCACACATGACTCTTTTCCTGGATCATGCCTATCATGCTACTCTCCATGACCATGAGCGGACTCGAAGTCGACTCTACTCTACTTTGGAGATAGTGGATACATCAAGGATTTTGCTCTGTGTGCTGGGAGCCTGGGATGCCTCAGGAGCTTCGCTTCCCTAATGTCGGGGGCATCCAATATCAGCCACTTTCCAGATCAATCCACATATGTATGTGCACAGGTGCAGTCTACCCACAGAGCCACCTCTAGGAGAGCAACCTCCGTACTTCAGTTCTCTCGTTCTAATTTCACAGAGTTAGCTCTCATACCTCCGAGTTGCCGTGTGCCTAGTTGCATGTAGGTGGAGTTCGGTTGTAATTGGGTTGGTAATCTCCTTGTATCTCTCGGTAGGGTGAGACACCAACTTCGTGTAGTTTGTATTAGAATATTTAATTCCCCTAGATATGTGATTGGGTGGCTGTAATCTCTTGTATTTCCTACATTGTGGTTTACCCTACACTTTTGGCGTTGTATAGTACAACCCTACCTCTGAGCTATATAACAATGATCCATATGTCTTTGTTAATACAAGTGCTATCATTTGAACTTAGTCCTTGTATGAATGTATTCACAATGGTGTGAACTTAATCATGTATCTTTCGGTCGTGTACATGTTTAAATTCATTTTGAACTTCCTCTTGTCATCCTGTGACATTTCTAAACCCTTTTCGTTGCCGCAGGATGGCGGATAATGGTAATCATGGTACTCCATGCCACCTCCTCTTCCACAATCTTGGGCAGACTTGCTTCACCTATTTGAGCACAACCGCCCAAGACACCAACCACATACTCGAGCACCTTGTGAGGAATGCTGGCTTGTCAAGAGGCGGCCATGCTTGGGGTGGTTTGCCTGAGTTCCAGCAAGCTCATTCCCTAGTCTTCTCTTGTGCGAATGATCCTCTCGACATGGACAACTAGCTCTGCACCGTCAAGCAGAAACTGGAAGTTTCCCAATGCTCTGAGGAGGAGAAGGTGCTTCTCACCTCATACTAGTTGGAGGCCTTGCTCGCTACGCACCAAGTGATGTCTCTCCTGACTCAGACCGACATGAGCCCGTGAGTGGCTAAATCCCAGGATGCAGAAAGAGATGTCTGGTCATGAGACCTGGGATTCCAAGCACTTGGTTAACAAGGCCATCGTAGTGGAGGCCAAGTGCAAAGCCTAGACTTGTCGCTCAAACGCAAGCGGGAGATCACCAAGCTAGTCAGGCCCATCCCTCAGAGGCCACGCTTCTAGCAGCATCTTCCGCCTCGATTCCATCCACCACCACCGCCATGGGCTCTAGCGTATGCACCTCACCCTCCCCAGCAGGTGGACATCAAGGGAGTGGCTCCGACTTCTCCCATATGAAGTGCTACAATTGCAACAGGATGGGACGCTTTTCCAACTATTTTTCCCATCCTAGGTCTAACGGTGCCCATGCCCCGCCTCACCCACAAGGGGCATCTTAGGAGTTCCCAGTGCACCCCGCCACCTCTGCCCAGGCCTTAGGGAGTAGGTTTTGGTAGGATGAACCATATCACCACGGAGGAAGCTCAGGACGCAACTGAGGTTATTTTGGAAAGAGACAACTACATGGAAGACACAAGATTTGTTATCAAAGTTTGAGCTTTCGGTGAGAGGCTCTGCGTCTCCATTGAGGAAGGTTGATCCTAAATCGAAGCTAGCACTAGAACGTGCTCTTCTCTCAATGGGCTTGCTAATGCGGAGCCCCCTTCACTTGTGGTAACTCTTCCCCTCGTGCTAGGTGAGCTCCAAACCCTCACAAACTTCTTGGGGCTCTTCACGAGATGCTTGAAGGCTCCCAAGAGGCTCCTAATCTTCTAGAAGATGTCAATCTCTAAGAGTAACATGCTTCAGTCAGTTCGGCTTGCAGGGCTTGATGCTGGAATATGGATCAATCTCTCTCTCTCTCTCTCTCTCTCATAGATGTCCTCACAAGGATCACAACTTAGGCTTGAGGAAATATGAAGTAGCACTCAGGATAGGAGAGGAATGGATTAGCAGAGTTAGGTGTGCAAAGAGGCTTGGGGCTATATATAGCCAACCCCTCAAGAACTAGCTGTTAGTGCAAAATCAGCATAACTCTGAGGTTTTGACATGAACCCGGAGGTTCCGACATTTTCAAATCAATGGCTAGATCGAATGTACATCAATGGATCTTGGAGGCTCTGGCAAAACCCCGTAGACTCCATATTTTCAAAACAATGGCTATATTACGTGTCCAGCAATGGATCTCGAAGACTCCGACAAGAACTCGGGGACTCCAACTTTTAGAGCATAGCTGATAGGAGCAAGTGTCGGTGGTTCTAACTTGGAACCTAGACCATCCAGGAAATTAAATATCCTTCAACAAGGCATAGTTAGTGCCAAGTTCCAAAGGTTCCAACATTGCACTCCGAGCTTCTGAGATAAGGTACTCAACAGAGTGAGAACAGTAAGCGGAGTTGGAGCTTCCGACGTATTGACTCGGACATTCCATGATTTCAAAGGATAAGCCTAGAATGGATCACAGAGAGTCCAAAAACTTCTAGGAGTTCTGACTTTCGAGCTCAAAGGACTTAGACATTTCTAGCACTGGAAGTCGGAGGTTGTGGGATAAGTTTCTGGAGTTCTGACTCTTGAGATCAAAGGACTTAGACCTTTCCAGCACCAGAACTCAAAGGTTTCGGGATAATCTCAGATGTTTCAACATCCTGAAAACTGGACAAAGTGGCAACTCGGAGTCTTCGAGTTCCTAGATTCTTCACACATAAACGAAATCGGGATGTTCTGACCGTGACCCTGGAGGTTTCGACTTTTGCTGAAAGTGCAAGAATAGATTATTTTAAAAGGCCTCTTTGGACTGGGAAGTGGATTTTTAGTTGAGCATTACCAAGGCACTTTCACTAGCTTTCAGATTTTTGCCCCCCTTAATATTATGGCTTTCCCTAGAATCAATGTAATTCTTCTAGCCACCAAAAGAGCTAGAAAATAGTCCTTAATCTTCACTTTTTTCAAGCTATCCTTCTTTAGAACTTTTTAGAGATCATCAAAGTTGGTTATATCATAGCTTTTGGGACTAAATCAACTGGTAAATATAGTTGATGCACACATTAGTCCTTTAATCATTTGTCATTAATCATCAAAACCGACTTTGAAGGCCGAGATGCACTTAAGGGGTTTTGCAAAACATCATAGTTTTCCGTCCTGCCTGATGCATACTCCTCTCATTATCCAGTCACCTAGTGCTGAGATGATGACTGAATGGCAATGTAAGGGCATCAAATTGGGAATCAGGTGTCTGGAATTTTAGTGATTACCATCCTTCTTAGTTCCATGGGATTGACCTCATTCTTAGTAGGGACTGGCTATCCGAGCATGGAGAGAAAATTGACTGTGTGATGTGATCAATCTCTCTCACTCGTCCTTCTTACCCAAGATGGTAGAACATCATTTATATGTTCTCAACGATCCTCAAGTCATCAATGTCAGTGATGTTCCAGTGGTATGCCACTACCCCAATGTTTTTCCCAAGGAGTTGCCTGACATGCCAGCAAATGGCGAGGCGGAATTCATCATCCTTTTGCTAGTTTTATAGTACACTCACAGTTGACACAACTATAAAAATTTATTTTGGACTAGTTTTAAGATAATTTTTGAGCCCTTGTAGAAAGTGTAAGAGAATGTTTCATCCTGATATATTCACTCAACTTCTGTGCAGCATCTCACTAACATGGCCTAATTTGCTATCATCATACTCATGCTTCTGCTGATAGCATTGCATCCAGTCCAACCTGTAGGTGTTATTCCAAATACTTTTGGATATGCATCATATCTTATGCTCTATACAATTTTTCTCTGTTGATGTTTATATAAATGATTTTTTTGTATTTTGCCTCCTACTTTCTTTGGACAGGGGAAAAATATTTTCTACTATGGACTTTGACCTTCAGAATGATGTCTACTCCAAATTTTCCACTGTACTATTTGGTATTGCCACCAGCCGCGCCACCTTTCAGGTCAAAGGCCTCAAAGTTCTAGTTAAGCAGACTTTACCTAGAAATTGACCACCAAAATGGATTCTTGTGAATATTTTCAGTACTGTCATAGCAACGAGGCTAGACAGTGAACTTGTGGCACCCCCGTACGGCTCCACGGACCGACGCAGGGTTACACGGGAAACTACGTCGTGTGAAGACACCGCTGCCGCACACGCGGGTTACCCGACGCGAAGACGCTCGAACTCGCTGCGAGCTTGCAAACCGAAGAAGTGGAGGAGCAAGCCAGCTAGTGATTTCAGAATTTCTGGATCCCCTCAAATGGGAGGGGTGTCCCTCTATTTATAGGGAAAATGAAGGGGTAGGGGAGATTACAGGAATGCCCTCAGGCGTTTTACAATTATACCCCTTAAATGCACTAACGCCCCTGGGGGCGCGTAGGACTTTTCCTTCGGGAATATTCCGGGAATATCCCGTGGGTCTCGCCTGTCACGCACGGGCTAGTTGCCGTCACGGTCCTGGCGTTGAGCGGTCTTGGCATCGCGACGAAGTTGGAGTCGTCGCGGAGTCGGCATCGCGCGGTCTTGGCGTCGTGGCGAGGTTGGGGTTGTCGCGGAGTCGGCATCGAGCGGTTTTGGCGTCGTGGCGAGGTTGGAGTTGTCGCGGAGTGCGCTGATCTCCCTTAAGTATAGAAAGTGTCGGAACCGGGTAGCGCGGGGACCCCTTCCCCAACAGTAGTCCCTTGTCGATTTGGGCGATCGGCTAGCGAGCGCCCGAGGCGGCGCACCGATTCTTGAGGGGTCGATGCGCGGCCTGAACCGACCACTAGGGCCCTGTCTTCTGCGATTTGGTTGTTGATGCGCGATTCGAGCTCCAGTCAAGCCATCGGGGGGTTCGAAGGTGTACAGTTATCCCCGGGGGGTGCGGGGGGCGGAGCCCCCCGCGGGCCAGATTTTTTCCTCTTTTTTTTTCTCTTTTCTTTTCTCTTCTTTCTTTTCCTTCTTTTTTTTTCTTTTCTCTTCTTTCTTTTTCTTCTTTTCCTCTCTCTTTTTTTTCTTTTTTTTCTCTCTTACTGCACTGGCCGAACGCCCTAATGGGCCTTTGCTGGGCTGCCTAGGTCTCCTGGGCAGGGGGCTATAAAGCCCCCCCGTGCGCCTCCTCCAGGGGATTCCCCTTGTCGTGCTTCCCTGCCACACTCGCCGCCCCGCCGCCGGCCGCCTTGCTCCCCCACGCCGCCGGCTGCCTCCGAGCTCCCCTTGGCCGCCGCCTTGCGCCGTCGGCCGCCTCGCTCCGCCGCTGGGCCGTCGCGCGGCGCCGCGCCGCCGCTCGGGCCACCTGCGCCGCCGCCGGGCCTCGGGGAGCCGACGCCGTCGCCGCCTTCCCGGGAGCCGCCCGGCCGGCTGCCTTGCTCCGCCGCCGGGCCGTCGCGTGGCACCGCGCCGCCGCTCGGGCCGCCCGCGCCGCCGCCGAGGCTCCGGGAGCCCCCGCCGTCGCCGCCTTCCCGGGAGCCGCCCGGCCGGCTGCCTTGCCCCGCCGCCGGGCCGTCGCGTGGCGCCGCGCCGCCGCTCGGGCCGCCCGCGCCGCCGCCGAGGCTCCGGGAGCCGCCGCCGTCGCCGCCTTCGGGAGCGGCCCGGCCGTGGGCCGGGGCCCCTGTCGCCCGCCGCCTCGGCTGGCACCCCCGGTCGCCGCCGTCCCGGCTCGCGCCGCCGACCGCCTTGGCCGCCGCCGCCGCTCTTCCTCTTGGCCGGGGAGGCGCCGCCGCGCCATTTGCCGTGGGGCTGCCGGCGCCAGGTCCCGCGCGCCGCTGCTACTGCCCGGGCTGCTGCCTCTCCCCCTTTGCAGGTCACTCTTTTGCAGGCCAAGGGCGACGCCGCCGCTCCGTCCGAAGAACAAGGAGGCGCCGTCACCTTCGCAGCCCCGGGAGCCCCGCACCCTGATTCCCACGCTCCAAGGGTGACAATCCTGCGCATATTTCAGTCTTCGTTGTCCGCTTGCAGTAGTTCGGGTGACTTCCGGAATTGTTTGTATGAGATGGACTTGTCTGTAGAGTGGCCTGCTATCATCTCTGTTTCCTTTTATGCGTTGCGCGCGGATAGTGAGTAGATATGGGGTCGTCAGGGCGCGTATTTTTGTTTGCCTTCGATGGTGACATCGGTGCGAGGCGATTGTATGCACAGAACCGTGTACCGCCACAGTATGTTTTTTATGGCAATGCATTAGATGAGTTCGGGTACTGCGTCGTTATTGCACGCGTGGTCGCTTGTCGCTTTTGTCTGTTTTCCACCATGTTTGTAGCAGTTGATTCAAACGTCAGAGAGTCGTCAATATCATGCTCACACATGCCGTACTCTCGTTGTTATACCCCCTACTGGTTTGATTGACGATGTAACTGTTGGAAATATGCGTTCCCCAACAGTAACACTCGCACATGCCACGATGATATCGTGCTCGTACACGCCTTGGTTGCCGGGCGCGAGGCGTTCCGCTGGATGACTCATACTGCTGTGCTTGTTTTATTTCTCACACAGGAACATCGCAGGTTGGGCAGCTTCTACGCCAGCCCAGTTCACGACCGTTGAGAACGCTCGGTGAGAAGGTAGCGACGAGACCCATCGCAGCCACCGCGTCGCATCGATCGTGGTCTCGTTTGCTCAAGACCCCCGTGACATTCTGGGGCGACGTGGAGCGCGCGCTTGGCGAGGAGATAGTGATGGGACCCGTCGCAGCGACCGTGTCGCATCGACCGTGGTCCCGCTCACTCAAGACCCCCGTGACATTCCGGGGCGACGTGGAGGGCGCGCTGGCGAGGCTTCCTGCTCGGGGCGCAAGGAGCGGTGCGACACGGACGACCTTCCTCTTCGAGGTTGCGGAGCGACTAGGCGTCACTGGCCCCACGGTGACGGAGCGGCGAGGGCGATGCCGCGGTGGAGTGCTGAGTCAACGCTGCGATGGAGTGCCACGACGGAGATGCCGCGACGGAGCACCGAGGTCGACGCCGCGACGGAGCGCCACGGTTGACGGAGACGCTACGACGGAGCGCCGAGGTCGCCGCTGCGATGGAGCGCCACGACGGAGCGCCAAGGTCGCCGCTGCGATGGAGCGCCGCGACGGAGATGCCACGACGGAGCGCGCGACGGAGTGCCGAGGTCGACGCCGAGACGGAGCACCACGGTTGATGGAGACGCTACGACGGAACACCGAGGTCACCGCAGCGATGGAGCGCCATGACGGAGCGCCGCGACGGAGCGCCAAGGTCGCCGCTGCGATGGAGCGCCGCGACGGAGATGCCACGACGGAGCGCGCGACGGAGTGCCGAGGTCGACGCCGCGACGGAGCACCACGGTTGATGGAGACGCTACGTCGGAGCACCGAGGTCACCGCAGCGATGGAGCGCCACGACGGAGATGCCGCGACGGAGCGCCACGGTTGACGGAGACGCTGCGACGGAGTGCCGACGTTGCCGCTGCGATGGAGCGCCACGACGGAGCGCCGCGACGGAGCGCCAAGGTCGCCGCAGCGATGGAGCACCACGACGGAGCGCCGCGACGGAGCGCCAAGGTCACCGCTGCGACGGAGCGCCGCGACGGAGATGCCACGACGGAGCGCGCGACGGAGTGCCGAGGTCGACGCCGCGACGGAGCACCATGGTTGATGGAGACGCTGCGACGGAGTGCCGATGTTGCCGCTGCGATGGAGCGCCACGACGGAGCGCCGCGACGGAGCGCCAAGGTCGCCGCAGCGATGGAGCGCCACGACGGAGCGCCGCGACGGAGCGCCAAGGTCACCGCTGCGACGGAGCGCCGCGACGGAGATGCCACGACGGAGCGCGCGACGGAGCGCGCGACGGAGTGCCGAGGTCGACGCCGCGACGGAGCACCACGGTTGATGGAGACGCTGCGACGGAGGGCCGACGTTGCCGCTGCGATGGAGCGCCACGACGGAGCGCCGCGACGGAGCGCCAAGGTCGCCGCAGCGATGGAGCGCCACGACGGAGCGCCGCGACGGAGCGCCAAGGTCGCCGCAGCGATGGAGCGCCACGACGGAGCGCCGCGACGGAGCGCCAAGGTCGCCGCTGCGACGGAGCGCCGCGACGGAGATGCCACGACGGAGCGCGCGACGGAGTGCCGAGGTCGACGCCGTGACGGAGCACCACGGTTGATGGAGACGCTGCGACGGAGTGCCGAGGTTGCCGCTGCGATGGAGCGCCACGACGGAGCGCCGCGACGAAGCGCCAAGGTCGCCGCAGTGATGGAGCGCCACGACGGAGATGCTGCGACGGAGTGCCGAGGTTGCCGCTGCGATGGAGCGCCACGACGGAGCGCCGCGACGGAGCGCCAAGGTCGCCGCTGCGACGGAGCGCCGCGACGGAGATGCCACGACGGAGCGCGCGACGGAGTGCCGAGGTCGACGCCGCGACGGGGCACCACGGTTGATGGAGACGCTGCGACGGAGTGCCGAGGTCACTTTCGTCCGTTTACTTCTATGTCGACTTTCTGGCTTCGCTTAGTGTGATGAAGCTCCTCTTTTTGGTTGTGCCGACGTGGTCGTGCTTTTGGTACCTGATTTGTACGTAGCCCTGGTGATAGATTTATAAAGGCTTTTGGGAAATCGATGTCTTCTTCGCTTTGACTTGTGAGTTCAAGGTTTCTTAGCTGTGGTACTTGCAGGGTTTGCACCTGGTGGGGAGTGAGGTGGCTCCGCAACACGAGCTCCTTGTTGATATGCGCGTGTTGAGGGGTGCCGCTGACTTAATGGCGTTCGTTTCAGGCTTCATGCGGCATTGCTGCTAGTTGCTGGTGGAGGCGCTTGAGTTGGCTAGCGCGTGAGTGCGCCTTGGTGGATGTAGCCCCATGCGGTGCCGTGTACGGTATTTGGCCCCTTGCGTCAACGAGTGATTTGATGGGTGTAGCGTTTCATAGCCCCTCGCGATATTGCGCACGGTACTTGGTACCTTGCCTCCCACACTTGGTACCTTGCCTCCCAATAAAAAAACTTTGCGTCCCTCGGCTTGGCGGGGACGCAAGCAGTTGCCTTACGACCTCGTGCTCTCTTCTTGCATTAAATGATTAGGTGTTGAATCTGGGCCCTTGCCCTAATAAATGTGGGGAGTACTCGGTGCTCTGCCTGCGACAGCGTGCGCGCTGGGTCGGTACACTAATGTGCATTTTGTTTGCTTATGCGGTGGTGAGTCCGTGCCAGAGAGTGACAATACTCGATTTGCGCGGGGGACGTCTCTTCTAGCCATCCTGAGGCTTGACTTGACTTGTGCCATCCTGAGGTCGAGAGTTGACTTGTGCGGGGGAGGTGGGGCCTCCCAGCACACACGAGGGTGTTCAGGCGCTCGGCCCACGCGGGGAAGGTGGTTCCTCCCGGCCAACGCGAGGAGGCTTTTGACTCGACTCATGCGGGGGAGATAGGGTTTCCCAGCGCACATGAGGAGATTTAGGTGCTCGGCCCGCGTGGGGGAGGTGGTTCCTCCCGGCCGACGCGAGGAGGCTTTTGACTCGACTCATGCGGGGGAGATAGGGCTTCCCAGCGCACACGAGGAGATTTAGGTGCTTGGCCCGCGTGGGGGAGGTGGTTCCTCCCGGCCGACGCGAGGAGGCTTTTGACTCGACTCATGCGGGGGAGATAGGGCTTCCCAGCGCACACGAGGAGATTTAGGTGCTCGGCTCGCGTGGGGGAGGTGGTTCCTCCCGGCCGACGCGAGGAGGCTTTTGTTCAGACAGGCACGCGATGTAGGCGAGTAGACTTCGGCATTCACACCTGTTGTGGCGGTTTCATACGTATATATATATATGTCATGAGATGACTTTAGCATTTGTTACAAGGATACGAGAAGGTCGTGACAAGATGACACTCCTCGGGAAATCTAGCGATGGCCGACGCAGCGGCACTTTGGAAGAATTTAAAGAGCGTAAGTAAATGCTTGGACCGACGCAGCGGTCCCGACCACAGTTGGCCTACAAAATGAGTGAGGTCTTCCCGAGTCCCTGGCGGCTTCATACGTAATATTTCTTCAAGTTGATCGTGTTCCAACTGTGCTTCAGCTCTTCTCCCTCAAGTGTCTTCAATCGAAACGACGTTGGGCGCGACTGGCTGACGATCTCGTATGGCCCTTCCCACTTGGAGCTCAGCTTCCCGTCGGCTTCGGGGTTCGCCTTTTTCTTCAAGACGAGGTCACCCACCTGGAGGGGACGTGGACGAACGGCTTTGTTGTACGCCTTCGCCATGGATGCTTGATAGCGTTCGATGTTGAGTGTGGCGTCTTGTCTCAGCGCATCGAGGCCGTCGAGGGAGGCTTTGCGGGTCTCGTCTTCAGGCGGCGTTTCGGTGCGAGAGGAACCTAGTTTGATTTCTTCGGGAGTGACGGCCTCGTCGCCGAAGAGCAGCTTGAACGGGGTGAAGCCCGTGGCTCTGCTGGCAGCCGTGCGAGTTGACCACAGCACGTTGGGGAGCTCGTCCGCCCAGCGTCCTTTGGGGAGGTCGAAGAGACGCGTGCGCAAGCCGTGGAGGAGGACGCCGTTAGCGCGCTCGACAGCACCGTTCGCCCGAGGGTTGGCCACGGAGGCGAAGCTGAGGTTGATGCCAAGTGAAATGCAGAATTTGCGGAATGGCTCGGCGTCGAATTGGGTGCCATTGTCGACTGTGATTTCGCGCGGGACGCCGAAGCGGCATATCAGGTTCTTCCATATGAACTTCTGCACAGAGGCGGAGGTGATCTTGATGAGCGGTTCTGCCTCTACCCACTTGGAGAAATAATCGACTGCCACAATCACAAACTTAGCGCCATGGCTCGCGGTCCTGAACGGGCCAACCAGGTCGACCCCCCAGCGTGCGAGCGGCCACGAAGGTGGGATGGGCTGCAGGTCGTGCGCCGGAAGGTTCGTGCCTCGTCTCATCCATTGGCACGCCGGGCATAGTTTCACCAAGTCTTGCGCGTTGTGTAGTGCCGTTGGCCAATAGAAGCCTTGACGGAAAGCCTTGGAGACTAGAGCGCGCGGAGCGAGGTGGGATCCACACAGCCCCTCGTGTATGTCCCGAACCAGCTCGGCTCCTTCCTCCTTCGAGATACATTTAAGGTACGGCGCGCACACGCCGCGCTTGTACAGGGAGCCTTGGTGGATGACGAAGCCCCTTGCCCACGCCTTCAACCGGCGGGCCTCGACATGATCTTCGGGCTCGGTCTCATTGACGAGGTACCGTATCATGGGCGTTCGCCAGTCCTGCGGGGTTATGATGTTCACCTCCGGTAGCCCTTTCGTCATAGGGGTTGTGAGGACTTCGTAGAAGGCGCCAGGCGGCATGCCCACTGAAGTACTCGCCGCTCGGGCCAGCATGTCTGCCTCCGTGTTCTCGCCCCGGGGGATGGGCCGAACAGTGAAGCCCGAGAAGTGCTTCTCCATTGCCCGCGCCATGGCCAAGTACTTGATCTTTTCTGGCTCTTTTGCTTGATAGCTCTTGTTAACGTGTCCCGCGATGAGCTGGGAGTCGCTCTTGACTAACACCCGTCGGGCTCCCGCGGCCCGCGCTTTGCGTAAGCCGAGTAGTAGGGCTTCGTACTCGGCGATGTTGTTGGTGGCCTTGAACTCCAGTCGGGCGGCGAATGAAGTGCGTGCTCCATCCGGCGACTCGAGGACTGCCCCTGCGCCGGTGCCCTCGGCGCACCATGAGCCGTCGACGCAGACGGTCCACACTGGCTCGGCGTGTCCCGGGGGAGTTGGGTGCTCGGAAGCGGCCCATTCTGCCACGAAGTCTGCGAGGGCCTGTGACTTGATCGCTGTGCGAGGGAGGAACTCGATGGTGAACTGTGCGAGCTCTGTCGCCCACTTCCCGATGCGTCCTGAGGCCTCCCTGTTGCGGAGCATCTCGCCAATGGGGTATGAGGATGGCACTTGGATGTGGTGTGCCTGGAAGTAATGCCGAAGCTTCCTTGATGCCATGAGGAGAGCGTAAGCAAGCTTCTCTAGCTCGGTGTAGCGGACCCTCGCGCCTTGAAGCGACTCAGATACATAATAGACCGGGTGCTGGATACGGTCTCTTTCCTTAACTAGCACCGCGCTCACGGCTCCCGGTGTCGCGGCCAAGTACAGGAGTAGGGTCTCTCCCAGGGTTGGGCTTTGTAGCAGAGGAGGTGAAGTCAGGTATGCCTTGAGCTCATCAAATGCTTGCTGGCTGTCAGAACCCCACTCGAAACTGGATGAGCCCCTAAGGGCCCTGAAGAACGGAAGTCCCTTTTCGGCGGACCTGGACACAAATCTTCCTAGCGCGGCAAGGCGCCCAGCGAGCTTCTGCACTTCCTTAACATTTTGGGGGGAGGCATGTCCAGCACGGCCTTGATCTTGGCTGGGTTAGCCTCAATCCCTCTTTTGAACACGAGGAAACCCAGCAGTTTACCCGCCTGCACCCCGAACACACACTTCTCGGGATTGAGCTTCATCCCAGGCGCGCGGAGATTGTTGAACGTTTCTTCCAAGTCCCGCACGTGTGAGCATGCGATGGTGCTCTTGATGACCACGTCATCCACGTAGGCCTCGACGTTACGCCCCACTTGGGCGTGGAGCGCCTTCTGCACTAAGCGGGCGAAGGATGCTCCGGCGTTTTTTAAGCCGAACACCATGCGCACATAGCAGAAAGTCCCCGATGGTGTGATGAAGCTCGTTTTTTCCTCGTCATCCTCGGCCATCCAAACTTGGTGGTACCCTGAGAATGCGTCCAAGAAGCTCATGAGCTCGCAGCCGGACGTGGCGTCAACGAGTTGGTCGATGCGCGGGAGCGGGAACTCGTCCTTTGGACATGCCTTGTTGAGGCTGGTGTAGTCGACGCACATGCGCCACTTGCCGTTGGCTTTCTTCACGAGCACAGGGTTGGCGAGCCACTCAGGGTGCAAGACTTCTCGAATGACTCCGGCTTTCAGAAGCTCGTTGACCTGTTCGCGGGCTGCCTGCTGGCGCTCGGCGCACATCTTCCTCATCCTTTGCTTCACGGGGTGGGCGTCCGGGCGGACGTACAGCTTGTGCTCGATGATCTCCCGTGGGACACCTGGGAGATCCTCGTGTTCCCAAGCGAAGATGTCGGCGTTGTCCCGGAGGACCTTGAGGATCTCTTCAGACACCTCCGGAGCAAGATCCGCCCCAAGGAGCGCGGTCTTACCCGGAGCATCGTCGCGTAGGGGAATGGCGCGTGTCTCCCCGTCCGGCTTCGGCTTCGGGGTCCATCGCCCCGCGCCTGGCAAGGGGTGAGTCCCTGGCCCCGCCGGGCCTCCTTCTAACTGTACGTTGTGGACGTAGCAGTTGACAGCTTGTGCTCGTTCGTCGATTCTTCGGGACAAGTTTTGATCCCCGCGCACCGTGATGACGCCTTGCGGTGCTGGGACCTTCATGCACAGGTATGCGTGGTGGGGTATAGCGCCGAACTTGTTGAGTGACACCCGCCCCATGATGACATTGTACTGGTACGGTAGGTCGACGACGTCGAATGTGATGTTCTCGGTGCGGGAGCAATTACCCGAGCTGAACGTGACGGGGAGCTCGATGCGTCCCATGGCGGCGATTGGCTCGCCTCCAAAGCCCAGCAAGGGGATGCCTGGGGCTCGGAGGAGTGATGACGGTATGCCCATCTCTTTGAAGGTTGACGAGAACATGATGTCCGCGGAACTCCCCCCGTCGACAAAGACGCGACGCACCTCCGCATCCGAGATCATCGCAGTTATGACGAGCGCGTCATGATGAGGGAGGGTGACTCCCACGGTGTCTTTAGGCCCGAAGGTCACGGGCGTGGATGCCCAAGCAGGGAGCTCGGTAGGCGGAAAGGAGGCGATGTGGCTTATCTGTCGGGCATACGCGCGCCTTTGGCGCTTGGACGGGAAGGTATGCGCGTTGCCTCCTACGATGGCGTGGATAACACGGTGCGGGTTGATCACTTGTACTGGTGCCGCGCCCTGGGGAAGGGGCGGTGGCGGTGGCAACTGAAGGCATGGCTCCCTTGGGGCGGGAGCCCGTGCTGGGGGTCGAGCATCATCCGTCGGTCTTGGGCGAAGCTGCTCGCGCGTCCTGCGGATCACATCGCACTCGGCGGTGGAGTGGTTGTATGACCGGTGTAGCTCACAAAACTTCCTCGCGTGGTTGCTGTTTCCGGTAGCATGTTGATAGCCCTGCCGGCCACGGTTGCCATGTCCTCCACCACGGTCGTGGTTTCGCTCGCCGCCGTGGAGACTCCGACGCACGGGGTTACGGTCCTCGGGGCGCTCATGGCTCCGCGCTTGGTCACGGTCGTCGCCACGCCTAGGATGGGTGGGGGACCACTCGTCATATCCGTCCACTTGGTGCACGCCACGATGGCGTGGCTGAGGATCATCATGAGTCGCCTTGGGCTGCCTGATGGCCGCCAGCGCCTTGTTCCACAGCTGGAGTTCTCCTTCTTCTTGAAGAGCGTATCTCTCCATGGTGTCGTACAATTTTTGGATGGTGGTTGGCGGGCTCCGGTCCAGTTTGGCGCACAGGGCCGGGTTCCAGATGGACCTTCGCGCGGCGGAGCACACGCTTTCGTCGGTGATGCTGCGTATCTGACATTGCACGTTGGCGAAGCGCTTGTGAAATGCTTGGATGGTTTCCCGCGGTCCTTGGACCAGTGCATAGAGATCTGCAGCTGTCACGGCTTTGGTCTTGTTTCCCTGGAAGCGCGAGTGCAGCAGCTGGCGGAGTTGCTCCCAGGAGTATACCGAGCCGGCGGAGAGCGTGAGGTACCACGACCGCGCTATCCCAGAGAGCTTGAGGAGGAGGCTCTTCGCCATGGTGGCTTCATTCCCTCCCGCCGCAGATACGGCGGTCTCATACACGCGGGTGAACTCGGCCGGGTCGGCGTCACCTGCATAGCTGGGAGATCCGCGAGACGGAACTTGTGTGGCCACGGCTTTGCTTCGAGCCCGGGGCTGAGGGGACTTCGGTTGTCGGCGATGTTGATGACTTCGTGCCTCGCAGCGTGGGTAGTTGGCGCGGCGACGTACTCGCGGGCGTCTTCGGCGCTGTCCAGGATGGCGTCCGTCTCGCGCAGGGTGGCGAGGGCCGCTTCGCGTCTCCGCCGAATTTCCGCTCGCAGCGCTTCCGCTTCCGAGGTTCCCGACGGGGTCGCAGGTCTCGCGCGCGCAACTGTCTCCTGTAGTCGGCGTCGCTGTTCTTCGACGACTTGTGGGTTTGTTTGGACTTGCTCCATTGCCGCCGCGCGTCCTAGCGCTTGCTGGTTGCGAAGGGCGTCAGCCTGTGCCGTCGCAGCGTCGAGGGCCGGGTTCGCCGTGTCCACCGCCGCTGCTTGTCGTGCGCGTGCTTCGGTGGCCTCGCGTAAGAGCCCCTCCATGCACAGGCCATCGGCTTTGAGTGCTTCCAGCCCGGCCTGCAGCTCCTCCGCCTTCCGGTTTGCTTCCGCAGCTTGCTGCCTTAGGGCCTCGATTTCCGCCTCGCTGTTGGCAGCCTGGGCGGAGGCTTCTGAGCCGACTACCTGTGCGTCGGTGGAGGAGTCGGGTGCAGCGTTCGCTGCGCTCGCCTCGGTACGCGCCGTCCTTCAGGTCGTTGCTCTCGCGCTCGCCGTGGCGGTGGCAACGGCCTTCCGCTTCGTTCCTCCTCGCTTCTTGGGCGGCATGGTTTGATCGTCCTGCGGGTTGACGGTGGCGTCCTTGCGATCCCGGTGGTGGCTGCGGTCTTCGTCACACGGCTTCTTGTTAGCTTCCCACAGACGGCGCCAACTGTCGTAGCAACGAGGCTAGACAGTGAACTTGTGGCACCCCCGTACGGCTCCACGGACCGACGCAGGGTTACACGGGAAACTACGTCGTGTGAAGACACCGCTGCCGCACACGCGGGTTACCCGACGCGAAGACGCTCGAACTCGCTGCGAGCTTGCAAACCGAAGAAGTGGAGGAGCAAGCCAGCTAGTGATTTCAGAATTTCTGGATCCCCTCAAATGGGGGGGGTGTCCCTCTATTTATAGGGAAAATGAAGGGGTAGGGGAGATTACAGGAATGCCCTCAGGCGTTTTACAATTATACCCCTTAAATGCACTAACGCCCCTGGGGGCGCGTAGGACTTTTCCTTCGGGAATATTCCGGGAATATCCCGTGGGTCTCGCCTGTCACGCACGGGCTAGTTACCGTCACGGTCCTAGCGTTGAGCGGTCTTGGCACCGCGACGAAGTTGGAGTCGTCGCGGAGTCGGCATCGCGCGGTCTTGGCGTCGTGGCGAGGTTGGGGTTGTCGCGGAGTCGGCATCGAGCGGTTTTGGCGTCGTGGCGAGGTTGGAGTTGTCGCGGAGTGCGCTGATCTCCCTTAAGTATAGAAAGTGTCGGAACCGGGTAGCGCGGGGACCCCTTCCCCAACAAGTACAATTAGGATGAGAACAATAATCATGCGTAGCGACAACCTCTTCATGTGTGGCTTCAGAAACAGAAGGGGAGATTGGTACGCATTTGATGATGCTTATATAATGATCCCCAGATCCATTCCACTAGGATTTGGCTCGACTATGATTTAAATGGTGGACGGCACAACTTGACAAGATTGTTTAAGCAAGTGATCTGCACTTGGAGCTTTAGAAACCTTTCTCAGTACAACCATTTGACTGCTGATCACGATGTGCTAAAACAGGGATTGACAACATTTGTCCTCATATTATGCGAAGCCTAAAGATTTACTGAAATCAATAACTGTCTCCAACTTGTGCGGCTAACTAGTTGCCAAATTCAGCGCCTCGATATTATTCTAGTTAACTGATCGAGACTGTCACGTGCTGTGTTGGAGCAGTGGACGCCTAGTGCAAATCTCCCAGTTGACCGATATGACACAATAGTACAAGGATATACAAAAATGTATTATGACTTCAAATAAGGAGACTAGATGCACCCGGGCTATTGAGAGTTCTTATTCGGGGGACAACATGCCAATACAACATTAAGGGCAAGGTCAGAATTATAAGCACTGGCACTTGATAAACCAACATTCTATAGAGGGTATGTGTTTCTTGGACTCTTACTATATGTTGTTTCATTGATCGGATTCCTTATTCACATCCTATATTTAATCCCATGATGGATCCACGACTTAAACTTATCTATAGTTTGATATGCACATATTTCGTTGCTAGTAAAATTGTATCTTATATGCACATGAATAAAAAATAAAAGTTTTTGAGTCTTCCCACTTTTTTGAGCTATGATAACCTGCTCTTTGCCCTAATTGTGAGTTACATAACATATGGTCAATTTTTTTTTGTCTTGCTGAACATAGTATAGCGAACTTGTTAGATATCCTCGGTGCTCATTGGGAGCTCAAGTCAAATCTTTGGCTAACACTGTAAGTGCGTATTATCACACATTCTTGTTGATGACTATATTCACAACTATAAACTTGATACAACACTCTTTTGGTGGCTATCCTACCACTCTACCAAGAACTCCATGCCATCCTACCTAGCATTCTCTTATACTCATAGTGGCTCAATCTTGGTTGGTTATATGGAAGGGGAGCACAGCCATATTTATAGTTACACAAACCCATTGGATTAGTGTCAAGTGGCACATATCTAAACCCCACAATATAACTCTAGAAAACTCCCAACAAATATCTCCTCTCTAGAGTTATCTACAACCTTATCCAACTCGTAAATATTTTCTTATTTCATAAATTTTCTAGATACTACACCTAAAATATCTTGCTCTAGAATTTTTCCTAATTCTAGAATTCTCTCTAAATATCTTCGTCATGATTATCCATGATTTCTTCTAGCGCCTTCTTCTCAGATATTTTTCTATTGAAATACTCCAAAGTATTCTAGAAGCTTCAAGTATTAGTTATTCAATTATACTACCGAGCAAAAAGGTGGAAAAAATGTGTGCAAATCATCAAATACATCAGTATAACAAGACATAATTTTTAAGATCATGTGGTGAGAATGAACAGACATTTAAGTTCACTGCAATTGAATGTTCCATTTCTCTTGCAGAATCAAAAGTTTCTCTACTTGACCATGGCATGATTCACATTTGATGGTAAGAACACACAACTTAATGACAACACAAAACAGCAAGGAAGACACAAGAAAAACAATAATTTGTGTTGCAGGGGAATACCTTTGAAGATAATTTTCCCCTCGGTTGCTACTGTTGGAGCAGATCAGCAGAGCATGCCACACCCTAGGGCCGCTTTTGACCCTGCTCCTCTTTTGTCTCTTCCCAATGTTGATCCAGCAAGCAGGGATGCTGCTCACTCTCCTTTGGCAAAGGTTGTTGAGTGAGGGGAGACAAGCGTGCCCTTTGTCCTATTATAGATAGACTGAGCCGATCGTGGATCTTGTCAAGGAAAATCATTGTATTTCCTTGCATTACTAGAGACAGGCAAATCAGATTTTTCCCAGCATGATCTTAGAAACATTTTGTGATGGCTCTGATTTCATATTGCATTGCAAGCTGCCCCATGGCTAGTTAGGAAGAATACTAATGGGTATCAACCTGTTGATGTTCTAGTTGGGTCAATTGTAGAGGGGCATTATTTTGTGAAATTCCTTCTTTGCAACAAGTGCGATGGTTTTAAGTGGGTTTCGGTGGTTGTATATTGGGCAGCCCAACCAGACTTTAAAAAGAATTTTCTAGCGGAATTAGCGAGGTCTTGTAAAATCAAATCCTGTCCTTCATTGGTCGAAGGAGACTTTAATATTTTACAAAGAGAGGATGAAAAAAATAATGATAGATCCGACCCACGTTGGCCGTTCCTATTTAATGCAGTCATTGACAGTTTGGACTTAAGAGAAATTATGTTAACTGGATGTAATTTTACTTGGGCCAATGACTTGGGCATCCCTGTATTTGAGAAATTAGACCAGGTACTTATGAGTACACATTAGGAACTCAAGTATCCACTTGTTACTGTTTCAGCTTCGGAGATATTTTTGTCCGATCATACCCCTTTATTGCTTAACACCGGGGGCGGTCACACACTATGGGAGCCTGCCCTTATTCAAATTTTAGTTGGGTGGTTTCTACAAGATGGTTTTGATGACATGGTGGTTGATGTTTGTTGTCGCAAGCAACGAGGTAACTCAGGATGGAGCGGTGGCAATTTTAGATTAGAGCCCTTCGTCAGCACCTAAGAGGATGGGCAAAACATTTAAGTGGTATGTATAAACAAGAGAAGCAACAACTATTGACCATTATTGATGAAGTTTAAAGCAAGTGGAACAAAGGGGCTTTCTGATATGGGAATATATTTGACAAAGCAAGCTAGTGAGCAGCTGGCTACTCTTCTACGAGAAGAAGAGCTCAAATGGTACCAAAGGGCTAAAGTGAAGCATTTACTGGAGGGAGATGATAATACATGGTACTTCCATTTGATTGCTAATGGAGAACATCGAAAGCAACAAATCTTTCAATTGCATCAAGAGGAGGGGCGAATAATAGATAAGGCTCATCTCAAGCGCTATATTACTAGTTACTACAAAAAACCTCTTTGTCCTCAATGGAGGATTGGGGTGACGATATAACGCAAGTATCGGATGTTGAAAACGAGGTGCTCACTGAGAAATTTTCTAAGGAGGAAGTAAGAGCAGTGGTTTTTCAAATAGAACATAATAAGGCATTGGGTCCAGATAGATTCCTTGCGGAATTTTACCATGTGTTTTGGCAAGTCATTAAGGATGACTTAATGTAGTTATTTGAGGTGTTCTATCAAGGAGATCTACCTCTTTATTGTCTATGTTTTGGTGTGGTTGCACTCTTCCCAAATTTGAATGCCAATCAGATTCAACAATACCGACCGATTTGTTTTTAAATGTCAGCTTTAAGACTTTTACGAAAGTGACAAATACCGGCTTAAAGAAAATAACCGACTTACAAGTATTGCACAATGAGTGGTTATGTTGACACATATTGCTTTCATGCCTGATCAGAATATAATGGAAGTGGTTGTTATCTTGCATGAGACGATACATGAGATACCAGGATAACCCTTTGTCCCCGATCTTATTTAATTTGATAACCCTTTGTCCCCGATCTTATTTAATTTTGTAGTGGACATGTTGGCTGTCCTTATCGAATGGGCCAAACGTGGTTGGTAGATTAGGGATATTGTCCCACATCTAGTGGATAACAGGTTGTCTATTTTGCAATTTGTGTCTTGTATTCGAGCATTTATCCATTTCTCCCTGTTGCGATGCACTTTGTATCCGGTACTCAAGGGTCATAAACCATTTTTGTGTTGACTTCAAATATTCCTCGAAAGACATGATGGCCATAATTAATCACAACATGAATCCCAATTCTGGACACCGTCGTTGCCAAAGTAATTCACCATTTTCTCGGACTTGCCCTCGCTACTGAAGAAATTAGGAGACCAAACATCAGTCGAAATTTGGCGGCATATTGCCGCGGGTGCCAAATAAATTGTTTATTACTCTGTCTATCCTAAAATATCAAACAAATTTTAAATTTTAAGACAAATTGTTAACTAGTAATTGCTCTATAAATATACACTTTATGTGATACAAAATCATAATCATAAGTAAGTACTTCTAAATATGAATCTAATGATATTAATTTTATATCACATAAACTATATATTAATAAGTAATTATTTATTAAAATTTTATTTTAACCAATCAAATATACCTTATATTTTATATATAAAAAGTATCTTACATTTCTGAATGGAAGAACTATCTAACTGATCCTGCAGTCCGAAATCAGCAAAAGCTTTAGTCATCTCCATCTCACGGGGTGTGCAAACAGAGATTGGCATGCATGGGGATGTGTGTACATGAGTTAATTAAGTGTCGATGATGACACAAGACGAATTAAGATCCAAAAGCCTTTCGTCAGCACCACCAATTCAAAGGGTTAGGGATTGTTTTTGAGGGAATACAAATTAGGGATTAGAGACGAGAAACGACGGCTGCAATGGAGTGGTAGTGAATAGCTACAATTTTATCGCTAATTAAAGGAGATATACTCCCTCGTACTTGGTGATGGAGTTTAAGACTAATCCTAACCAATCCAACCCGTTTGATGGAAAGAATGAGTGCTTCACAGTAATTAATGTCTTCATAAAAGAGCTTCAAAAATGCAAAAACTAGCTATCTATGTGGACATTTTTCTATGTGAAACTACAACCAGCAATAGAGATACACGCGAAATCACACTGATATTTGCAGATGCGGCAATGTCTTACATCAGATATTGCTTAATGTTATTCCCACTATATATACCTTTCTTTATCCACGAACAATTTTTATGACAGAAGAAATAGATCCATGAACGTGACGTCTTTTTCCTCTTAAAAGGGTTTTGTTAGAATTACATATATAACTTATCACACACAACTTCGAAAGTTACATTAGTTGTGATTGATGTTGTCGAATACATTCATATGGAAGGCAATCTGTGCTTTCGGTTGAGATCAAGCAAGGAAGCACTAACATAAGAGGGCTGCATAGATGGAGAAACACCAAACGCGCAAAAGGATCACCATCGCAAGAAGCTCATTTGATCGTAGCACCAGCTCAGGTGATACATGCATGTTTCCTGGAGCATCCATGTCTAACGGCCCACGATGCATGGTACCTACTGGTACTAACTGATCCGTCGGGAGCATGTGGGTGGAGGTACCAATATGTAAGGGGTAAAACGGTGATTACGTGTAACCCTGTCCATCGCCAGTCGATAGTAAAATTATTATTTTGTCCGCACAAGCACAGAACCTAAGATGTACTCCGTAAATCCCTCACCGGAAAAACCTAGATCTGAAATCCTCCCATAGCTGCCTTGCCAGCTCGTTCATCTCCTCTATGCCACCTCTCCTCTCCAATTCTTGCAAGACGCAGCTTCCTCCGCAGCAGCAGCAAGAAGGCCACACTCTCCTTCCCCTTTGCTGCTCGCAGCCACATCTTCAGCGGTGGAGACGTCTTCATCGCTACCGATTTCACCGATCCGTTGACGAGCATGATGTCCGGAGAGGAGGGTGCAATGGCTTCGCTGACTCGTCGACAAGCGACATCAATTGATCCAAACCAACCCAAGAAACCTGAAGAAACAGGAAGAAAAAACTGAAACTTTTGGTAATATCTGAAACTTGGTCACTGTCATTTCAAGAATCAAAGTGAGAAAAATAGTTTAACAATATGCATTTAGAGATGGATGACAAGATTTAATGGATAGGATGCATACTACTTCTACACAAGATCGAGTGCTCCCATCTATATTCGAGATGAACTGCACAGCCCAGCAAGCCACAAGAACAAAGTGAGCAGGATGGGCTCACCGCTCCGGTAAGGCTCATGCCTTGTGCGACGTCGCCTTCATCGCTAAGGAGCCGTAGGGCCGAAGTTTGTGGGGTTGTGAAATACCAATCCTACCCTCACTAGAGTCAGTGATAGATATTGGAGAGGTACTCTTTTCTGGTGAGGAGGTACTGGTACCTCATGGTACTTCTCAAGTATGGTAGAAAAGCTCTTGAATTTTCCTAGACTGAGCTGCATGTGATTTAGATGTAACCTTGTACGCTTGCTGTAACTCTAGCATTTACACTTCCTAGTGATTCACCAACCAACCAGCGGTCTCGAGAGCATACAAGTACGTGAGCAAAATGAGGGCACACTGTAAGCCACATTGTGCAAATTAAGAGGTAGAAGGTCCACGTTAATAACATATTCAAGGTGGTGGGCGTCCTAGAAATAAAATACAAGTTCCTAACTGTACAATTTACATTTTCTAAATAGTGTCATCATAAAAAGTATGAGTGTACTATGAGTGAGAAATACTTTGATTCATGACAACAAATCATATTACCAACGTCTTAGCATCGATTGTTGAAGAGAAATTAAGGTCCAAAGGAAGAACTGAATTCTCGTTGTGATCGGACGCATAGAAGCAGCTTCACACGTGCCGACTATCATTTGACCAATGGTATCGAAGATGTATGCAAATCACTTCACCCTTTTAAATATTGCACCAAACTGACTGGATATCAAATAAACCAACTTCAACCATTCCGTACCACCATCTTTTGCGACTGTTTGCTGCAACGCAGTGAATCCCCACTTCTAGTTGTTATGTTCATGTTGCACCATGGCGACGAGTGGTGCTATTGCTTGTTACCACCACGGCCGTCAGAAAAAGTGGGATCGTCAACCAAATATTTCCGACGCATCTCATTTGTATTAGATTTTACCATCCATGATGGCTCACGCTCGCGCCATTGGACTATCGCCAACCTCCTCCGTTCTTCCTCTTGTTGTGTTTCAATTCTATAGAAGCAAATGGGAATTGTTATCCCAGTGATCCAAGCGAATAATTTATAGGCGACTATACCCCAAGTAACAAAGACTCTACCAACTCACCATCCACGTACAGCATTTACGAACTATGACATATAGCTTCAACACAAACTCGAAATGCAGGATCTTTGACGATAAACAATTACTCTCTTAATTTGTCTCGGAAAAAGACCTGTTTTGGCTATGTAATAGTGAACGAAAAACCCTACCAATTAAATAATACGCATACATTTACTGAGACAAATCTTATCTTTATTGATAATGAGACATGACCTGCCGCTTTATCGCAATCTAATAATTTGTGATCGTCATTTGAAATCGTTGGAGAATTGATAACTTGGATTCTTAGGAAGTTTTCAAATGTCAATGGGTGACTTCTAGAAGCTTCTGGTTTTGACCTTAATAAGAAAACTGGTTTATCTTAGTTTGAAAGTACATGATTAAATTTTGACTTAAACAGGATCACACTTCCACATGTTCATTATTTTCTAATTACGTACAGTTTGCACCTTGATTGGCACATTGGTGCAAGCATAGGGGGTTAATGTGCAAATCTCGAGTTCATGGACACGTACAAGTGACATGGTCGTACAAGATTAGAGACTATGGCTCACTTTTTGTTTGTGAGGACTAATAGTAGTACTATTGTTATTGTTGGCACATAGAATTGAACGGTTAAGCGTCGTTAGCTAAGTAACAAAAAGTTACACCGAGGCCATATATCGTAGCTAGCCCTATTCAAGGTTTTGCTAATCGATGGCACTTACAGAACTAGAAGTTGAAGCTGATCAAATGAGCACATTAGACCGCAAGAAATAAGCTACAGAATCCGAGAAAAAATTCTCTAGGATCTGTTCTTTTCTCCTTATGATGTTAGATCCATATTAGGAGGTGACATATAACTATATCATCTCAATAGATTGTTCTCTGCTCCTTGGGGGTATTGAAGGGGCCACATTTCAGTTGGAAATAGAGTGGCAAATTCATAAACAATTAATCTATGATGTGACTTACCCTTAAATAATATTCCTTGCAGCAGGCTGTTCCAATCTTATCCCGTAAGAATCATGTCTTCCCATCTCTTCTCTTCGCAGCAGAAGCCATGTCTATGGCAGCGGAAGATTCCTTGTGTTGCTCGTACGAAGAAGCTATCTGAAGCAATACGGATGGATCAATGTAACGGGAGTTTGAGTAATCTCTTTTACTTTCAAGGTTGTTTAGACAGTCATGGATGGCCCTGCTCGAACTATGTAGCTATCAACGGAATCTAGTGAATTTCAGTTTTTTTTTGTTGAGCTGTTCAACTTTTCCGTGTTCTTGATGCCCATGCTCTGTGCTATATTCTTGATTTAGTGTTAGTTGCGTTGTATTCAGAAACTACCGACTATGTTTTTGCTTTACTCTTTGTTGCATTTTATGCATACATTACCGATCTGGATTGCGTTGAGATTGCGAGATGAAATGATAACTAAAATAAGCTTTGAGATGGGTGACCATAAATGGAGAATGCTCGGGAAAATCCAGGCTCCTCCCCCGCTGGGAGGCTAAGTCTACGTTTGGAATTAGTGTGGATTATGATACTCTTATTTCCTTGACTGCTTTGATATGTTATGTCGTTTGGTTATTTGTTTTTAGTATAAATTTATAGAAAATGAGTTAAAAATTTTGTCCTTGCTAATAGAAAAACATAAGAGTACCGTCATCATGGTGGATGTATCGTTTTCATTTTGGTATTCAAGGAGTTAGATAGATTATAATCTTATTTGCCAAATATGATGCCAACTTTTGCACAACAGCTTATTAAACAGGTTCATAACAGCCCATTAGTACATCCCGAGTATAGCGAGTAACTGACCGGTTATACCTGTTTGACCCACTAACTACTCAGTTTTGCATAGTCCTAACAGATTAGGTGGCCTATTATGAGTATACATCCTTGTCCTTGGCTTGTTAGACCTTTTTCAATAGCCTGGGCGCGCTTGGAGCAGCGATGGTGGGGAAGAGGATGGAGCAGCGATATATAGTTATCCCTTAAATTTTGGGTCATTCTTACTCCAAGGGAAGAGGATGCACAAGATAGGCATTTTTGCTCGTGAGTAACCATTAAAGGAACCCTTCCTAGTAGCTAAATATTTATTGGTTTGTTCGGGTTCTGGGATTCTTCATCTACTAGCAGGTCGTGTAAAAGTATTCAGAAATTTGAATTTAGTTTTTGAAGTTGAAGGCCGGGTGAAAACCAATCAAAACTTGGATGACTTTCTTTAAGAACAGTTGAACAGTTTTTGAAATATCAAGGACATTTGGGTTCTGAAAAGCCACACGTGACGATAGGCTAGCTTCACCTGCCATTTTATTGTGATCTGCTTGGAAGTAGGAACCTATACTGCCGCTTGTTGATTCCTCCGACTCCTTTGGCTATTTCTGCTGTAGGTGCCTCTTCAGCTGAAGAGTAGAGTGCTCACTCCTATTTAGATGATATGACTGCAATCGGGCCAGTGAAAACGTGTTTATCCATGTATCGCTTCAAGTCGAATCCCTGATGGATCCCGTTTACAGGCCTCACAACCAAAACAAGTCGTAGTCCTCATTACCTTCACTTATAGCTCCACATGACCATAGGATCAGAGAATTCAGTTCTGCTTCTTGTTTTTGTGACACACCGAAGGAAATTCGCTATTTATCGATGAGTGTAAGCCCGTGGGTGTAACTAGCAATCACCAACTATCCGAGCACATGCTGGTCTATTTATTACTGAAGCTATTGCTAGGAAGATGAACGGCGTATGTTTAAAGAACAATGAACCATCTTCATGCATGTACTTCCTCCGTTCCGTAATGTAAGATATATTTTGATTGGTTAAAATAAGATTTTGACCATCAATTACTCTATTAGCATGTGGTTTTTTAAGATATAAGGTCACAGTCATAAATAAGTACTTTTGAATAAGAATCTAATGATATCCATTTTATGCCACATAGACCATGTACTAATGAAGTAATTATTGATCAAAGTCTTATCTTAATCAATCAAAATATGCCTTATATTATAGAATGGAGGGAGTAGTAACAACCCTCTGGCTCTAGTGATTAAGATTGATCACCCACGTGTGTGCATGTGTGGCGTAAGTAAAGCTCGCGCCATCGGTATGCTCTTAAAAGAGAATTTCTACTAACTTAAGAATTTATATGTTGCCTTGGGCTTCGATCGGCGAATTGGGGTCTAAGTTTCATAGCATGGAACTCAGTTAAGAACAAAATTGACGAACCCACCCATGAATAGCACAGCTGATTCATACATACACCTCTAGTTCCTCTACTTGCCCCTCAGGGACTCTGATTTAAAAGATCGAACAGTCTATTCACTCTGCATAGTTCTTTATCAACTCTCCTACTTTTAGTTGCTATTTTCATGTCAACCATTGCAATGACTGCTGCCATTACTGGTTACCACCACGCCCCCCGGAGAGAATGGGATCGTCGACCAAAAATTTCGGATGCATCTCATTCCTCTTGTTGTGTTGCAATTCTATAGAAGCAAATGAGAACTGTTGTCCCGGTGATCCAAGCAAATAATTTATAGGCGACTGTGCCCTAAGTAAAGAAGACTGTACCAACACCAACCATGTAAAGCATTTACTAACTATGACGTGTAGCTTCAACGCTAGCCCAAAATGAAGGATCTTAACAAAGATAAAATAAATTAATCTTGTAGTTTGTCTGGGACAAAGACTTGTTTTGGTTATGTAAAAGTGAACGAAAACCTCACGAATTAAAAAACTTACTGAGACAAATCTTATCATTATTGGTAATGAGACATAACCTCACGCTTTGTTTCAATCTACATTATTTGTGATCGTCATTTGAAATCATTGAAGAATTGATCATTTGGATTCGTAGGAAGTTTTCAAATGTCAATGGGCCACTTTCAGAGGCTTCTGGTTGACCTTAGTAAGAAAACTGGTTTAACTTACTTCGAAAGTGCATGATCAAACTTTGACTTAAAACACGATCACAGTACCACATGGTCATTATGTGCTACATAAGTACAGTTTGCACCTTGATTGGCACATTTGGCCATATATGGTAGCCCTATTCAGTGTTCTATTAATCGATGGCACTTATAGAAAAAATGTTGAAGCTGATCAAATGGGCACATTAGACCGCAAAAAATTAGCTACAATTTTCGATAATTTTAATCATATAGGATCTGGTCTTTTCTCCTTATCATATTGGACCCAGATCAGGAGGTGACACATAACTATATCATCTCAACACATTCGTATTTTCTTCTTGGGGGGGATTAAGGGGCCGTATTTTAGTGAGAAGTAGAGTGACAAATTCTTAAACAATCTATTAATCGACTAATCCTTTAATATACCTTTTCTTCTTCCCCCGGGCTGTTCTAATCTCATCCCGTGAGAATCATGTTTTCGCATCTTCTTCTCTTCGCAGAAGAAGCCGTGGCTACAGAAGCGGAGGGGCTACGTCGGGGAGACCGCAGCCAACGGCGACGGTGTGATGTCCCGCGAAGAGGGCGTCTCTGCTCCCCTCCCAGATAGCTGCGCTCTACAATGCCGTCTTCGAGCGGTTCCACGCGGACCACGATGCCGCTCCAGCTCACCGTCGACGACGAGGGCGGTAGTTTAAAGTTGTTTAGGCAGCCAATATGGCCCTGTTCGATCTATGTATCTATGAATCAAATCTAGTTATTTCCAGTTCTGTTGTTTGAGTTGCTCTACTTTTCCGTTTTCTTGATAATCATGCATAAGCTATGAGTAACCGTGAAAATGGTTCAGATACCTCTCGACTGATCGCCACATCGACTACCTTCGGAGGGTATTCGGTAAAAACATAGATAATCTTGGATATGGTTTCAGAGTCAGATAGTGATTTTTTCGTTACGGATATGTATATGGTTTAGACAATATCCAACTGTATTTGAAAATATCTGGAATTTAATCGAATAGCATCCAGAGAGTAGCCGAATAACTTTCAACCACACATTTTTGCAACCCAACATATCATGAGCCAACATTTTTCAACCCAACATATCATGGGTTGGTTTCACCCAACAAGCAGACTAACATGCCTACATGGACGTGTAGCCTGGATGTATGATGCTAATATGGATCCTGTCGATAGTTAAGTGGGCTCGCTAGTAACATAAAAACTATAGCCTTGTAACTTCTTCATCTAGACTTCACGTTGGACAAATGATATGCTCATACCTAAATAAGATCTTCGACAAGATACCATCCAAGTTGGGATTTCGAGTTGTTTAGATACAAGTGACACCCTAAAAACGTTATTTATGTTTCTATTTTCTACGCAATGTCCGATAAAATATTCGTTGACATAATATATTCGATAGTTATCCGCTCCGTACTTGTGACCGACATGATCGTATCTGTATTCGCATCCAGTTACTATCCATTTCGGCTCCAAATCTGAGAAAATATAGTTTAAGTGATATCTGTTCGTATCCGCTCTGACTACACCCCTAGCTAAGAGCTACATTGTTGTTGAATTACTTTTTTAACCTTTTCTTGAATTACTATCAGATGCCTTATAGTCGGAAATTTCTATGTCTAAGATTGGTGTGCACAAGTGGCACGTGGGGTCTAACTTGATGAGAAGAAAGATCACATCCCATGAGACATACGATTTTCTTCTCGCTTGTTCGTATTTGAGAACACATAAAAGGCTAACTCACGTGCTTAGGAGGAGAAGGACACAAAATTAAAAGATGGCAATGAGCAATTGAGAATTACAATTTTTCACCGAAGAGAATAACAATGATGATAAGCAAGCTCATGGAAACTAGCCATGCGAAATGAGCTCTTGATGTCCATAGATGTGCCTGCGAATTTTATCCACGACTCTTTCATAGCTTACAGGCCTTGATCAGCTTAAATGCCTAATGTCTCCCATAGTAGTCCTATTGCCAGAAGAGCAGCCCCTCACCTCCACTCATCATCTACAGCTCGCGGCCCATCTTCAGCTGAAACTAACGATGCCACTCATTGCATGCAAAAACCTCGCCCCCACTGAATTGCTGATGCCTCCACACCTTGCTTTCCATCTTCAGCTGAAATTCCCGCTGCCTCCCGTTCCCAGACGAAACCTGACCTCCATTGAATTGATCATACCGTTCAGCATGCTGGCGGTCCTCCTCCCCTATTCTGAGAACCTCCTCCCCTATTCTTGATTTCATGAAAACCAGATAATAGACTGGCTGGAGTAGCACAGTGTCACCTAGCCACCCCAGGTTCTAGTGCTCGCCAACTTTATAGCAAAACTGGGGTGTTTCGGTATAGTTTTTCTCTTTTTGAAAACCAGATGAGGTTTGATTTTCGCTACGTTGTGATTTATCTGCTGGGTGTAGCTTTGTAGGTGCACAAGGTAGCTCGATGTTTTAGACTTTTGATTCACCAACCAACCAGCTATTTTGAGAGAATACATGCACGTTAGCTATTTAAGAGCACACATGCATTTATGCCACATTATTGTGCAATTCACATGGCCTCTTCCTACTCATGTACTAATTGTCTCAATGCATGTAAGCCAACTAATTAAGAGCATGTGAAAAGTCAGGCGAACTATTGTGGATGTTCGAAGACACTAAAGGCCACAACGCCCTCCCATGTTAGGCAGACGCTATATTTCAACCATTGTTTTGATTAAATTTGGTTAAAGGAGCTCCCTGGTGGGCATTGGACCACACAAATTTTACTTTGATGCATGGTAAGTATTTATACAGCCATGAGAATTGACAAATGCGTAATCTGCCAAATGTCTACAGCAAAAATCACATATACATGCTGCATCTTCACGACCTTGTTTGGCCTAGCCTTTTTCCAAGGTAAGGTGTATTAGAGCAATAGAACACATCATAACTATTGGAGCAACAGAACGCAACATTGAGGACTAGTTTGTGTGCTGAGAAATATAATCTTTTAGGCATGTGTGCGTATCCTCAGTGTATAGCTCTAAAATGATGCGTTCACTAATTATTGTTTTTCAAAGTATGAAACATTAGGATCTGTTTGATTGAGGCTAAGATAACCAGATTACCTAACTTTAACCCTACTACGTCAGCTTAACCTGAATTTGCATTTGGCAACTACCTGATTAGGTAGAAAAGTATAATTTGGGAAGGTTACGTATGGTGGCTTAGCTCTTATTCTACCTTGTTGATAGTTTAGTTTAATTCTAAATTAGAGGGTTTAAAAGGCTCTAATTTGGTTAACTTAATCGTGCCTAATCCAACTGTGTTTGACAGGTTACGTTCCTAACTCAACCCTTAACCCCGAGCCAAAGGGCGGTAAGTGACTAAGCACTCCAGATTGCTACTAACAAATATTAGAGGTACAAATATTAAGAGCCAACGTCCCTAACAAAACAGATTAAGGACTTCTAACAACAAAACATATTACCCACATCTTAGAAATGTCGTTGAGAAATCAACGTACAAATATCAGTAAATTGCCCTTGGTTAAAGATAAATATTTTAGTGATCGGAGGCACGAGTTCACCCCTTTTGATGCCAAATAAACCATTTTTCATTAAAAAAATCCCAAATAAACCAATCCTCCTCCTGGGCCCTGGTGCCATCAACTGTATACGTGCATTTCATCAATGATCATGAAGTGTTTCATCAGATGTTGCAACCAACTATTCCTATTAGCTCCCTACTTTCAGTTGCCATTGTCCTATCACACCATGCTGAACGTCGCACTGACATATTCCGGATCAAAGAGGTTTATTTAAAGGGGTCTTGTGTTCTTCCACAGCCAGTCGTGAGAATTGCCACTCAATAAAGGCGAAACCTGCAAATAATCGTGTTTTGGTCACTCTATGATGGCAACGATTCCAAAAAGATGAGATGGTCACTCTATGATGGTAACCTTATCACATTAAACAGTGGATACAAGCCATAGTTTTGCGACAAGGAAAAATATTCATACAGGAAATCTCTGGATGCTTAACATATTCATGATGACTACACCACGAACTATCCTATCAACAGTTTAAAAATGTGTGGATATGCTGCCATTCATATTTGTTAGTTAAACATGCAAGAACTATAGAGTACAGACAGGAAAGAAATGTGTGGATATGCTGCCATCCATATTTGTTAGTTTATTTTTTCCGCTGTGGGGAAGCCACTATTGTTAGTTAAGCATGCAGCACCTGCTCATTTAGGAGATTGCATGATGCAAGTGGATATACAACAGGAAACAAGCAAAAGGGAGCTGTTCTTCCCCCATAAACAATATTACAATAATCCCACTATCCACTCCAAGCAGGTTTAGAAACAGATTTGTGCCTCAAGGATGTAAAGCTCACCTTTTCCCAGACTTGTTCGTGGTACGCATTGATCCAATTGATCTCCGTTGGTGATAGCAAGGATAAGTCAATAAGCTTGCTCTTAAGTTACAAAACAAATAAGAAAATAATCAGTACTTCATGAGTAATACGTTTAAGGTAAACAATAATAACCAGCAAACATCAGCAATTACAGCTCAAACATATGGCCTCACTACCGGGCCTAGGATTGCATATCAACCACCACACAAAGGCTCAAGGCACAAGTCCTTGAAATAATAATGTGGACTCTAGGGATATGTTAAGCGCCGCACTTCTAAAACATTTTACTCTTCTGGCATTCTTGACTACTGATCAGTCAAATTAGAAGTATTGCTTGGGCTGATATCACTATTGCCAAATTTCATCACCAAAAACATGGCAACAAATCAAATGCATGTTACCTGAATCGGAACAAAAGTTTAATTTCTCAAAACCAAGGTATGAGATGCCACCAAAAGAATTTGCCAAAGTAACCTCCTTTACAAGAAGTAGATTCTGCATGATTCCAAGGAAAATGAGAAAAATAACTATTTGCAGCACTAACTCACTCAAGTGTATAATCAAGTCCAGAAAATGTTGATGACTGACATGAGCACAGAATATGAATAACCAACCTCTATACGAATGCCAAACGAATTATCTTCATAATAACCAGGTTCATTGCTTACGATCATGCCCTTTTCTAAAGCTGTCAAATTTCCATATCGATAGCTTATGCTCTGAGGGCCCTCGTGGACATTCAGTGCAGCTCCAACTCCATGACCTGTGCCTGAAACAAGGACAAACATGAGAAACAATTTAAATTGCATTTAACTTATAGCTTATAAGACCAGTCTAAGCCAAAATTGATATATTAGATGATTCACGGATACAGTTTTGTGCCCTTAGAAAAGGTACCATGTCTGTAATCAAGTCCAATCTTCCAGAGAGATGAGCGTGCCAGAACATCTAGCACAAAGCCAGGAGTTCTCTCTGGGAATACTGCCTGATCGAGAGCTATATGGCCCTGTACCAACAAACTTTATGAGTTCCATAAGGTATGAATAACAAAGAAATTAAGTGTTACAACAATCACTCTACTACAGTAAAACGCCATATAATAGGTAATTGTTTTTTAAACGCCATATAATAGGTAATTGTTTTTGTGATGCATAGTCTAAAAGAAATTAAGTACCTGCAAAACTCTTGTGAAGCATTCCTTCTGCCTCAGGGTAGGCTCACCAAATGAACCGTCCGTGTTATATCAGTTGTTCCATCAATATATTGAGCACCACTATCTAACAAAAGAGGTTGTCACTTCTAACAGAGCTACAGCTATCTGGAGTTGGTCTGTAGTGTATTATAGCACCATTTGCACCATAACCTGCATGTCAAAAATAGACTGAAGTTTAAAAGTCAAGGACTCTGGTCTCTGGACAGTGGACATAACACACTTTTTTACATACTGGCAATCATGCCATTGTGCCATCAAGAACCAAATGTCTCCCTTCCTCCCTCTTTCAGCATGACAATCAAGCTAAGTACTCATCATAGCCAAGCAATCATACTAAAATTACATAGAAAACTGTTCATAAACTGCTCGAGTATACTGCCAAAGTGTTAGCCTTAAGAAACAAAAAGAACTTTTCTAAAGTAGGTTAAAGTTGGGGGGAACATGATACATCCCAGCGCCAAGTGAACATCAGCAAAAGGAAAATGAAATGATACTACATCCCACCCTACTCAGTATCCTATCATCAACAGGGGGCTCCGACAAGCACAATGAACACCTAAAGGCTCCTTTTGAAACAATGAATCCAGACATACCAAAGCAATCGCAAAGAAATACCATATTAACATATGAAGCTCAAGAAATTAGCTCAGTAATTTCTGTGCGATTTTACTATTCAAGGGCAAACGTGGAAATATACCACTTATAGTGTCAAAGCTTGTCTCTATAAAGCCATCTTGCTTTTGACGAAATTCAAGAAGCTTATCTGCAGCTTGCACTTCTGTAAGGGGCACATTTTTACAGACTTCCTCCTCAAGCCAGCTCCAGAATTCTGCTAAAGCAGCAGCATCTCTGCAAATGTATCATGCGCCAGTATAGCCAACGTAGTGGTCAGTTGGACTGAAATTAACAAACGGTGATAGAACAAGAAGAATAAGACGCTGTGTGCTGGAAATCAAATAAAGCAAAGGTCAAATTAGGAGAAAACATTGAACAATATTTACATGAGTAAAGGCAATGATACTATTGCTTTCACATGTACAAAGAACAATATAATATATATTGCAAGTACAAAGACAAAAATAATTGAAGTGATTACTGTGATGGGCTACAAACACAAAAATATCCCATTTATTAAGAAGCCACTAAATCTGTGAAACCATTTCAAATTATTTCCTACAGTGTAATAATTCATGCATATGTTTCACTACCAAGAGATCAAATTTAATTGCTAATTTACGGCTTAGCTGTCTCAGGTGTCCTTACTTTTCATAGAGTTCACAGGAATCGAGGTTTTGATTTTTATTCAGGTTCTTTCAACAGAAAAAAAAACCATAAGTATGTTGAAATAATACCTTAGATGTGAGTTCTTCATTCCAGTAATTTCTGCCTCATTTTTAACTGATTTGGCAAGGGTGACTGGTGAAACTTTGTACAGACCATTTAATGCTCCATTCTGAACAACACCAGGGCCTTTGGTCGTTGGCTCATCTGAAGCTGTTTCTCTTTCAACTTGTCTCCCCTTTTTTCCTGTCTTTTTCACGTACCTATCACAACTTGATCTAAATGCACTTACTATGGCGGCATTCACACTTGAAGAATCCAACCACAGCTTTGTTCCCTTCTCCGCCAATCTAGATAAGGAAAACCATTTCAGAACTCAGATGAGAATATGGCAGAACAGCAAAGAGGTAAATGCAGAGGAATAAGACAATTGGTGATTGACCATTTAAATTGTCTGCTTATAATTTTTAGTATTTCCATTTTAGTAAAACTACAACATAACAGCATATAATGGTGAATCTTAACAGATGAATCAATTCGAGCATGACTAAATAGCATAGCATACAACTGAATCACACTATCATAACCAAATATAGTGACTAATTGCTTTTTCAACACTTGGGATCTCAAACACACGTTCAAGCAGTAACCAGCCCAAATCCAGTTAGTGCGTTACATGTGCAGTACCACAATATAATTGTTGTGTTTTCCTTCACACATTATTTACATTATTCAAAATTTATATGTAAACATGTTCTTTATGCTATTTTTACATCTTACAAAATTAATGTCTTCCTAAGGAGATCCACTCACCTCCAGGGCAGGGATGAATTTAGATAGGGGAGTTAAACATGAACAATGACATAACAGAACCATCACTTTCAACAGGCTATAAACTTGTCAAATTTTATGATCAAAACTTCAGAAAATATGTCTGATTGGCCAATACTAACAGTTGACGAGATGAAGTGCCAAATTGAATACATGTTGTTCTCATCTAACTGAAATCATAAAGCGAGATGATGCCATGCCATCAAGATCAAAATCAGGAAGAAGCAAGTATGTTTTTGGTGAACATGAACCCATCCACCATTTTGAACAGGCTGTCAAATGCCAGTATAGGTTTTATTGGCCAAAACAGAGAGTTGAGGTGCTTCGGCGCCAGAATTATGTACATTTAGGTCTTCTCTAAGAACAAAGATCCCTTTCCTGAATCGGGTAATACCATAATATCAAAGATGCATACAGCTGGTAGGGTACAGGGGGAAAACATTGAAGCTCACAAATATGTATTTCATTGACATTCTCAGAGGCCCCTAGAAAGTGCACAGTTTTTCAGAAGAATCAGAAACGAAATTAGGTATTTCAAATTCCAATGCTATACAGGAAACCTCAGTTCAAGTTTGAATTCAGGGCTTTGCGGTGAGTGACAGAAAATATGGAATGTTTCACACTTTCATTGGCCTTGAAAGGCCATATTAAAACTTTAATTGACTTTGATGCAGATGAATCACAAGTTGATTACGACAATCAGATCATTGTTTCACCAAGATCAGAAAATAACTGATCCAACCTAATTAAATTGCATATCAAAGTAAATGAGTGCATTAATACTAAAATAAAGAGGACAAACACAGCACATTCAAAGCCAGACAGGATGTTATGTATAATAATCATTTCGCAAGATTTACCTTTCTACTTTGGACAAAATTGCATCATATGGTTTTAGTTTTACTCCAGCTTTCTCAAGGTGCTCCAGAACATCTTCAGATACTTTGTTGCTATCTACAAATAATGAAGCAGTGCCTATCTCTACAATCAGGTAGCTATAGAATACAGGTGAATGTGGAATGTCAC
Source organism: Stipa capillata (assembly GCA_019208055.1). Classification (NCBI taxonomy): domain Eukaryota; kingdom Viridiplantae; phylum Streptophyta; class Magnoliopsida; order Poales; family Poaceae; genus Stipa; species Stipa capillata. Next base: position 165,824 of record JAGXJF010002491.1, read on the forward strand.
TTCCTCTCTGCATTCAAAAGTGGTGTGAACCATCAGCTTCATGGAATGTGTATTAGACAAAATATAAGAATACTTAACATGCTTAAAAGAATGCAAACTTTGAATAATATTTGTTATCAGATGTGTTAAGTGCTAACGCCTCCTGATACTTTTTAATTAAAGATTTAACGATCTCCATAATATGCACAATTGTTTCTTTCACATAATACTGTAGATTATAATGCAAACAAAGGAAGTACTAAGTGGGTAAGTAACAACTGTTTACTGACAAACACTAAGCATTAGTTACCAATTACCAAAACACAAATAAAATATAACATCTAAAATTAAGAATTGCATAATTATTAATATATAAATATATAATGCTTTTGAATCAAGCATTTCAAGAATAATTGACTGTTCATTGGAAGCGAATTTCTACAGATAAGAGAAATGAACATGCAGAGTTTTGGGTACAGGAAGTAACCCATACATGACTTTGCTTAAACTGCAGGATACTCATAGCAACATACTGTATCAATGTTATCAGAGCCAAAATCTTACCATGTTCAACAACCATGCAACTTCATCAAGCATTGAAATAACGACAGCATCGCACCCATTTTCAGCAAGCTGCGATCTAACAAAAGACAATTTTGATTGCACATCAACACCAGCATATTTGATGTCATGCACCCTGGTAGGTTCATTTGGGGGCTCTGGCCTTGATTCTCCCCATATCTCATCGACTAGGTTAAAATCCCTAATCAAAATTAACTCATGATTCTTGTTGGAAATTGCATCCTTCAATTCCTCAGCTGCATCAAATGAGAAAAGAAACTGCATCCTTCAAACAAACAAAGGATAAAAGATTATGCTTAGAATACAACAAAACAAACGAAGAGAAAGAATCATTAACAAATAAAATAAACAAAGGAAAATACTTTCTAAACATATATAACATGAAACCGGCCTGAAACTTAATCAATTTTCAGGAAAGCGTATTTTACAAGTAACTGGATAAAAGGACCATACAAAATCTGGGTAAGAATATAAGTTCTAAAGAGTAAAGCCAACAGAGTTTCTAGATATGTAACTAAGTCTACTACTGTAAATTTCTGACTCAAAAGTTAACCATGGCTTCTTTACTAGTATATGTTACATAAATATTAGGTAAATAGTTAAGGAAAATGCTACACGCCGGCATCCCGATTAGAGCTTTCCATCAGCCTACAATCCAACCATTCATTTTTGTATTATTCGTCCAACCGTTCACTCCTTCCTATATAATCCTCAATTAGGTTTTGCCTCTCCCCATCTCCTGTTCTCGCTGCCTCCCATGCAACCGCCCGTGACGTCGGCGAGCTCCGTCTCCACCGCGACCCCGCTTCCACGGCCACCCAGTACCATCTCCTCGTCCTCCTCATCACCATCCCAAACAAGGAGGCAGCTCCTCGTGTCCGCCGGCGGCCTGCTCCTTGTCACGGCCGCAGGTAATGCCGTCAGGGGAGCAGGACCAACGGCCGCGGCGGGCTACTACCCGGTGATGGAGGCGGAGCGCGCCGTGAAGGCCACGCTCTCCCGGCGTGTCGGGGAGGCCGTCAGGGGGGCAGGACCAACGGCCGCGGCGGGCTACTACCCGGTGATGGAGGCGGAGGTGGATTCCCACAGGCGAGAGGCGGTGCACTGAGAGCGGGGAAGAGGAGGCGACCCGAGGCGACGGCAAAGGCTGGTCGGACGGAGGCCTCACATAGGTTGGCTGGCTGGCGGCGGCAGAGGAGCGCAAGGGGGTGGGAGGAGCAGTGGGGCTGCCCGGCGGCGAGGCGGCAGCGGCCGAGCTCAAGCCGGACGGCGGCGGGCCAAACCAACAGGGGCGGCGGGGGCAAAAACAGAGGATTTTGGGGTCGGCACCACCACCCCGTCCTCGTCGTCGAGGCAGCTGCAGGGCTCGCCGTCGTCAAGCTCCGTGCCCAAGTCCGCCTTGCACGCCTCGCTCGCAGATGAAACATTTTTTTTGTATAGGAAGCATTTTTTGTTGTACAGGAGACAAAAAACGTAGACATCACCGAGAACACGCAGATGAAACATTTTTTTGTTGTATAGGAAGCATTTCTTTGTTGTACAGGAGACAAAAAACGTAGATGAAAGAAACCAATTAAACCAATTTTATTTCTGTAAAATTGGATCTACGACGTGTGTTGCATTGGTTCAACAAGTTTGTTGCTTTCGTCTTAACGATATGTTTCTATATCACGACAACAATGTTTCCACGCATATCTACTCTGGCCAATTCAATCGTCAATTAAACTAATTAAATTCGCAGTTTGTTCCCTAAAATTTCGGGATCAGTTTCCTTAAAAATAGGATCTACAACATGTGTTTTCCATTGTTTTATTGGTTTGAAAATTTTGTTGCGCAAGGTTTAGTAAAGTGTTTCCCTCTCGCTGTATAAATGTTTCCATATTTCATTAACAGAAGGAGCCCACGATGTTTCATATATCACTACAATTGTTTCCTATAGTCACTAAAAATGTTTCCCGTAAATTTAGCTAATTATGTTTATTGCTAATCTTGCCGTCTAATCTGACCGCTGTGTACTGTGCCGATCGGCATGCACAAATAGGCATGCCGATTTGTAGCGGTCGCCAATAGTTAATGGCTCATAAATCCAAATCTTATGGAACCATTAATGCAAAAAAAAAGGTCAAATTGCAAATTTCAAGATTACTGTTACATGACAGTGTGCTAATGAAGCAGATCAGATTAAATTCAGCTTATGATATTGCAAATCTAGTTATGTATTACTTTTAGATTCACTTATGACATCCATACACAGCTTTCTAATGTCATGGCCAAGTAAGAATTTTATCTCCAGAAAAAAGATGAAAAGAAGCCCCTCTAAAATCAAAAGAAATTACTGCTACATGGCATTGTCGATGGGCATGACATAAAGCATATTAGTAAACGTATTCATTTTGTAGAGTGAACTCAGTGTTAAATTCAGTAGAACCTGATGCAGCACAGAACAGAACAAGAGCTCACCGGGTCAATACCAACTCGGCAACCGGATGGTAAGACATCACTCAACCACTCAATAGTGGTTGGAACACCATGATTTCCACTCCGCATGAGTGTCCAGTCATGGCTCAATTCCTTCTCAGCCTACTCAACAGAAGAACAAAACATGAAGGGTTAGCCGCGTATAAGCAGATGTGCTAAGCAATTCAAATTTGCACTATGGGACTGGACTACCTGGAGAAAATACCGGCCATCAGTCCAAAGAGCAGCACTATTTTTGGTGACCACGGCTGTACCAGCACTACCAGTAAACCCAGTCAGGTAGGCACGTCTCATGAAGCATTCTGCGATGAACTCACTCTAAAATAAATGTTGGTGAAAAAAGCTGATGTCAGGAGCATGTAATTTCATGGATACAAGAATATACTGAGGATCTTCTGAATAATTCACACTAATATTAGCTTCACCAATTCACTAAACGGTAGAGATACTATGCATCATGTCATCATATGCTCTTGTGTGCATCATACGGATGATGATTTTGTACAACTATAGCTGAATGACACTTTCTGATTTCGCGTGCAATGGAGATGGCTGCTTTCAACAATACACTGGGTGTGTCAAATATATTTATATGTGCATGTGTCTTGTGCATAAAAGTGATTGTTCGCTGCACCCGTGACAAGGCAATACTGGCGGATCCACCATACCTCCGCCCTGGGCAACTGCCTGGGCTTCCCGCCAGCGAGCAAGGGAGCTCCGGCGAGCCCCCCATGGCAGCCATGGCGGCTGGAGGGCGAGTTTGCCCGGGGAAGACGCGCTATAGACAATCCTGGACCAGGTATCCATGCTCTTGGGCCGCGCTCCTCCCCCTTGGGCTGCAGGCTGCAGGCCCAGCTCCCTCGCACGCGATGCTGCGCTCTATTGTTCATGCCATGGAATTAGTTTGTGATGTCAAAGCTTGGTTGCCTGATATTAGGAAAGTGGTTGGGATGTGTTGTTTGATGAGGTCCAACAATTTTGTATTGTCAAAAGTATTCCAGTGCCTACTATGGTGAACAATACTGATTCATGTTTTTTCGAGGCTTGATGGGAGGACTTACACTAATCTTCATTATTACCGAGTTGATATTTTATATGTTGCCATTGACAAGATATGTACTGAGATGAATCACCACTTTACTGAACAATCTACAGAGATATTACAGTGCTTCTCATGCCTTGATCGAAAAAACTCTTTCTCCAAGTTTGATGTCGACAAGTTTGCTTCCCTAACTGAAATTTATCATGCGGATTTCTCTAATGATGATTGTGTAGTCATAAGAGACCATCTTCAAACTTACATTCTTCATGTGCAAACGCATGCTGCCTTTTCTACTTGTAAAGATCTTGAAAGTTTGGCTACAAAGATGGTTGAAACCGAGAAACATTTGGTTTTTCCATTGGTCTATAAACTCATAGAGTTGGCTTTGTTGTTCCCGGTGTCAACAACACCAATTGAAACGGCTTTCTCAATGATGAAAATTATCAAGTTTAAATTGCTCGACAAGATCAACAATGAATGGTTCAATGACTTGATGATATGCTATACCGAGCGGGAGATATTTAAACAACTTGATGATGATGTTATTGCCCGACGTTTTCAAGCCATGAAGTTTAGGAAAGGACATTTGTTTCGTACGCCTATGCCTAATTAGCATGTTTTTGCCTTATCGGTACGTTTCATTCTCTTCGGTTGAATATATTTTCAATGCAAAGTTTTATGATTTACTAACACATTTTTTTTAAATCTTGTTGAGTCTCTTTTGGTGTGGACTATTTGGACTTTTGTTGTCGACTTGTTGAAAGTTTGCTAGTGTCTTGTGAGTTATTTCTTAGCGTATCTCGCTTATATTTACATCTATGAACATATACATGTGATGTCTTGTTTAAAAGCTTATATTTTGATGCTATGTATCCGAATGTCATATGCTTGTGGTTCTTGGTAAACCAAGGGACTTGAGTTTGCGGCTTGCCCAGGCTTTGGGAGAAGTGCTGGCTGCGCCACTACGAGGCAATGCTTATTTTCCAAAAGGTTATCATATTAAAAGCACTCCACACAGCATAGAAGGCTAGCCTGATATATCAGATGGTCAATACTCAGTCATGAACTCATGATCACCAATCTTCACATGAGCAAAAGGTTTTATCTGGTAAGTGTCCCATGGTTAGCACATTGTTAGCAAACATACGACAACAAACAGTTCACTCAGAGTCAGTACGGAAATTTGCTGCGACAAATGAGGATCATCATGCTGGTAGAGGTAGTGCCTAAATGGCACGGGGTTCGCACAACTATACTATTTTTCTTGTCACCATTTAGCGCATCTCCGTTTTAGGTCAATCGAATCAGGATTAAGAGATCACTTATGTGCAGTTGCAGCATTGAGGGAAGTCGTATACCTGATGGGCGTCCTGGGAGGGGACGATGTAGGCATCGATTGCGATGTCCGGGCGCGCGAAGAGGCGGCGGAGCGAGCGCAGCTTATCGTCCTCTCCAGGAACCGAGGCGGAGGATGATGAGTTGCGGCGCTTGCGGAGCTCCGACGAGGGGAGGGCGACGACGGGGCCGTCCCCGCCCGAGGAAGCGGCAGAGGAGGAGCTGGCGCTGGCGAGGAGGCGGCGGCGGGGGAGGAGGAGGGGTAGGCGGCGGAGGAAAGGGGTAGTGGGAGAAGCGCCGCGGCCGAGGAAGGCGGCTGCGGCGAGGGACGGGGAGAGGCGCGCCGCTTCGATCGCCATGGGCGACGGCGGGCGAGGGAGATAAGGGAGAAGAGAAACACGAGTTTTTTTGTGGTGACCCGCACGAGTAAAGAGATAACACGAGTGCTCACAGAAATGACAAATCCATACAAAACTCTGTCTCTGTAATTTCATTAATACACTGCAGGGGTGGAAACGAGCCGCGGCTCGACTCGCTCGAGCTCGTACAAGGATGGCTTTCCTCGGCTCGGCTAGAAGGAGCGAACTTGGCTCGACTCGTTTCGAAGATAACATTAGGACATCAACTGATATGTTTAGCCCTATCCTCATTTGTCAGTCTTGTATTGCTGTTATTTATCGACTTACTATTTATACATCTTTGGTCATACACCCTGCATAGTGCATCCGTTACGAGCTAAAACAGGAGCTTGGTCTTGTCCGATTCGCTTAAAAAAGAGTTTAGTGAAAAATCAGGAGCAAACACAAAATTATATGGTTTATTGTTGTGGGATATGAGCTGAGAACCTCCACCTACCATGCCACAAGTGAGTAGGCCCAATACCCATTAAGCTACTAAAATGAAGTAAACTCTATATCAGGTGTTTTGCGCAACATATTAGGTGAGATCACCTCGAATTTAATTCGAAAATTAATTAAATATTTTATTATTGGCCCGCTGTTGGACCACCGAACCACTGAGCCGGTAGCTTGACCGGTTTGTTCCCAGTCCGGTTCTTACGTAAATAACAGAAAACTAGTATTTTTATGGGCGCTTCGCTGTCATGTATTTCAATTTAAGGATTAATACTGATGGCAAAGAAAGTATGAGTATGTCTAAAATATGTATAGTATCTAAAAGGGTGTTATACAATGGGAAATTGTCGCGTGTTTTAGTTTTTACACCAACGCAAGTCCTGTTTTGCACTTTGCCCTTATTTTCGCACCTTTGTAACTGAGAAAACTAACGGAATATCACGAACGACATAACCCCCAACAGAAGAACGGCAAAAACAAAACTTGTTAAAAAGTAAGAGCGAAGTGCCAACATGACATCCGGTAGTGTCATAAACAAAACTTTCACTTATAAAAGTATGGCTATCACGAAAGTTGTCTTTTACGAAACAATGTGCACTGTTTATGAACTTCGATTCATATTTTAATTGAGTTTGACATAAGAATTATAATTTTAATGGTGATGGGGCTTAGTTATGATTTTATATTAGCAGTCCAAATTTAGAGTTGAAGAAGATTTACTATTGTAGATCGGATCATCACAGATGGTTTATCATAGACAGGCGGGCAAAAACTGTCTCTGATGACCCATATATTATAGATGGTTTTATTTTAAAATTTCGTTGTGATGTGTTGCTAAACATCACAGATGATTTTTTTAAAAATAAAACCATTTATGACAACCAACTTATCACAGACGGATGTTTTACAAAATCGTCTGCGATATCTATTTTTGCAAAACCCCCGCCATTGTTCTGTCTTCATATAAAAGATGGCCAATTCCAAACCACATAATAAGCTTGTAAAAGGAGCTTTAACAGACATTGGAGCGCCAAACCCATTTATAAGTTCTCAAATCAATTTCTTTGTGGGCCTATTTTCTTGGTCAAGGGTTGTCTTTTTGGGGACTAGGCTATGTAATAAATGATAATAATGTACTTACCGGGTCATTTAGTAACTAGATATTACCATTATACCAAACTATTTAGTAAATAGTTACCACCACAGTGGTAATGTACTTGACAAGATATTTAGAAAGCAGTTATCATCATAGTGGTGATATATTTATCAAACTCGTGAGTAACCAGTTAAGACTATAGCGATGATGTACTTACCAGACTATATTAGTTGTTAACTAGTTATCACCATATCGGTGATATAATTACCAGATTATACACTAAATAATTACCACTATTGTACTGATGTAGTCACCAGGTCGCATAATCAGTAGTTAAATTAGCTAATACACATGTATTATTTGACAGAACTACCCTCCAGGCCTAAGTAGCTAGAGCTAATATTACCAACTTTACAACAAAAATAAACTAACTAATAGCTAATCCACTTATGTTGCAATGATATTTGTACCAACTATGATTAATGGTACAAATACCAAGCTAGATTGCTGGAGTTATCAATGACAAAAGTGTTTTGTTAGTAATAGATTTATGTGCACCTATCGAGTAAATGCTATTGTCAATTACCAAATCGAAGCACTATGCACTCATGAATCATCAGGAGTCCCGAGGCCATATACATAGGAACAAGAAAATCACGGGAGAATATTACGTGTACCAAGAGGTTTAGGTGTGCTAGTACACTAGAGACACAATTAGCATATCTAATGGTCATCATAAATCAAAAAATGTTGACGACATTGATACAACATGTACCTATAACAGGACAAAATTTAAATCTAAATTTTACCCACACATCAAGAAACAAAAAATAAATATCATTGCTAACATCGCTGACTTACGTATGGACTTGATTTGAAGGTATGTGTAATCTATTTGAGAAGCTCTATTAAATACTCTAACAGTGCACGACGAGATTCAACTACCTGATAACTCATTACAAATAGAATGTTTGCTATTGCAGTACCATGCGGTAACTAAAGAGTCCGAAATTAATTTACCAGAACATATCCGAGTGGGATCTAGTTGACGAAGTCAGCAATGAAAACGGATTGTGAAGATTTGAACTATAAGATATTTTTAACTACCGAAATTAGTTTTTAATATGCTGACATCAATTTTTGTTCCTTTCTTGTGTGAGCTTAGCAATTACTCCATGTATGCAGCATTTCATCAGGAGATAGTTGGGTCACATGCATGGACGGACCCAGCGGGTGGCACAGGTGGGGCTCGGCCCACCCTAAAAAAAACCCATATTTCAAATTTTGAAAGAAAAAAACCCATTTAAAATATGTAATCTTTGCTCTGTGTATATAATCAATCTTTCTTGTAGTCTAGGTGGTTAGGATACTTGGCTCTCACTTGAGAGACCTGGGTTCAAATCCTAGCAACAGAATATTTTTATTTTGGGTGAAAATATGATCCCGTTTTATTCGAGACTATATTTTTAGTTGGCTATCCTCTTTTGTTAGAGACTAGATTTTTCCTACAATAAAATGATTATATACGATGACTAAAAAAGAGATCTGAGTTCGGATGCACGATTGCATCCAGTAATTAGTAAAGGTTTTTTACATTATTTTATTAATCATTTGGAGTTTGTGTCGAGCTTATTGGTGTCGGATTACTAAAGTTTTGTTTTTCTTTATGTAGTCTTGTCCACATCGATAGATATGTCAAATTAGAAAATTGTTTACTTTCTGCTTCATTTTATAACAGTGAAAAACTGAACACAGATAATACTTTGATCAGTGCTATAGGATAAATAACATGTTATATTATTGACATACCTACTGGCATCAGTGAATCATTATCTATTTTTGTCTCTTGCAGGTATCAAACTTCTTTATTAGTCTATACTTCTCGAGTATCGTTAGCAAGTTTGGAATTAGCACTGTGCACTTTAGATTTGCATCTGCGTGTGCTATTGCGGCTCTTTACATAGCTGGAAATTCTCTACAAATCAATTACATATGTTTTTGGTAAATTGTATACTTATTTGTTGGCATGTCATATTTATAGTATCAAAATTTTTTTAATGTAAAGTTGGCCCATTCTTACTTAAAATCCTAGGTCCGCCACTGGACGGGGCTCACTATAGAAGATGGTGAGTCTCTCCCGCACGGCTCAAATCGGGCGGTGCCTACGTGGTCACTGCTTTAGACCAAACACCGAACATTCTGAATGTAGAGTTTCCATTTAAGTATAGCATCGCTCTTAATAATATGTGCAATGTTTCGCACTACAACGAGTAGATAAGCGAAAATCATAATGGACAGTCAACTGTGGCAACGGTTGATTCCGACATGTGTATAACATGTGGGACCCATACTCTAACAAGTTGAAAGCTTGATTTGACTAGTAGAAAGTTTGTTTTGTTTTTATAGAAAGCTGAGGTATAAAGGAGTTGGAAGCTTAATGAATTTTAGTTGAAAGCTTTTTGATTTTCAAGTTAAAAGTTTGATTTAGACAATTACAAAAAACATGTCGGAATTAACCGTGCGAACGGTGCACCGCAAATTACTGGTGACCGTAGATAAAAACAATATGATTTGTGTGAATTATATATATTATCGCGTGCCACAAATAATAATCATCATCAAATGATAAATACACAAATCTAAATCTGTCATCATCATCAGCAGTTACTAATCTTGGCCTCGTCGGCGTCGTCGAAATACCTCTTCCAGAACCAGTGCCGGCGCCACACCCTGTCCACCATCTCATCGATGGGCACACCCTTGGTCTCCGGCAACAGCGCGACGACGAAGGCCCCCATGACGACGATGCAGATGGCGAAGAAGAAGAAGATGAAGGCGCGCATGGTACACATCATGGACAGGAACACCTGCGCGATGCCGAAGGTGAAGAGCATGTTGGAGCTCACCGCGAAGGAGAACCCCGCCGTGCGGGTCTCTAGCGGGAACGTCTCCGACGGGATGAGCCACCCTAGGGGACCCCACGACCACGCGAAGCTCGACACGTAAACGCAGATCAGCACGACGATGGCCAGCGACCAGCCGTGGCTAGGGCTGTTGTCCGCCTTCACGTGCACCCACATGATACCTCCGACCGCCACCTACAAGATAATGAAATTATGCAGGATTAGGTTTCTATTGCATTATGTGAGCTAATCTATATCTATACCACCTTATAATATTTGAGTTTGATTGATGGTGGTGTCACACTTTTGATTACCCTTTTTACCCCTCTACTAATAATAATAACAACAAACTAACACTCATCTATCTATCCGATCACACAACAAACTAACAAACATATCTTGTATCCAATCCATTCCTTTTTATTCTCAACAGCTGTAACAAATTAATTACATCCTCCTCTAACCAACTCTCCAACTCTCAACAAACTCTGTTAAACAGACTCCAATCTTTACGTAACTCTCAACATACTCCACTAAACATATTCTAATTTTTATGTTCTGAGTTAGTTTTTACTCTGCTGAAATTTATTATCTTACTAAACAATAGAATCCAATCTTTACGTTCTGAGTTAGCTGGCTTGTTGGTGCTGTTCCTTCCTCATACATGTGCGTAAATTTTTTTTATATGTGTGTATGTGTGTTATACGAGCACTCTACTATCAGATCGTTGTAAGGCAAAATAATATATTTTGTTATAGACTTATGGTTTTAATCAGAACATAAGATGTTGTTCTACTATTTGAGGTTCCGTTGCAACGCACTGGCATCTTGCTAGTGCCATGAAATATTTCAGAATTTTCAGGACATTTTAACTTGCATTTTTCATGAGATGCACCGTGAATTCTGAAGAGAGTGATGTACCTGGGCGATGAGCATTTGGACGCAGGCCTCGAGGAGTAACTTGCGGCGGCCGATCTTGTCGACGAGGACGATGGAGACGAGGGTGGAGACGACGTTGACGCCGCCGGTAATGACGGCGGAGAGGAGGGAGGCGTTGCTCTCGAAGCCCATGGTCTGGAACAGCACCGGCGCGTAGAACATGATGGCGTTGATGCCCGTGAACTGCTGGAAGACCTGCATGAGGATTGCAATCACCAGCGGCGGCCGGCTCTCCCGGCGCCTGAGCCGCCGGAACGGCTTCTCCTCCGCGCACAGCGCGGCGGCCGTCTCGCAGGCGGACTTGATCTCGCCGAACTCGTCGTCGACCTCCGCCGTGCCGCGGATCCGCTCCAGCATGGCGCGGCCGGCCTCGCGGCGCCCGCGCTCCACGAGGCTCGTCGGCGTCTCGGTGATGACGAGAGACCCGAGGAACAGCACCGCCGCGGGGACCGCGGCGCCGCCGAGCGAGTACCTCCAGCCGACGGGGTGGATGCTGGAGGTGAAATAATTGACGACTTGGGCGATGAGGATCCCGATGGTGACGTTGAGCTGGAAGAGGATGTTGAGCGCGCCGCGGATGTGCGCCGGCGCGATCTCCGACAGGAAGAGCGGCGCGGCCTGGTTGCCGAAGCCGACGCCGACTCCCAGGCAGATGCGGCCGACGATGAGCATGAACAAATTGGCCGCGCCGGCGCAGAGTCCCGTGCCGGCGAGGAAGAAGACGGAGGCGGCCTGCATGGTGCGCTTGCGACCGAAGCGCGTGCACACCATGGACGCCCCGAAGCTCGCCGCGAGCGCCGCGAGGTAGAGGGACGACGTGAAGAGCTGCAGCCGCTGGTCGTCGAACTTGCAGTAGTTGTTCTCCTTGGCACGGTGCTTCCGAGCGTACACGGCCGGGAAGAACCGCATCAAGAAATCATCCATCGCCGTCACACCTCCTGCACACAAAATACACATCATTGATGCAAACTAATTCGATTTACCAAGGTCGCTACTCGCTACACCACCTGATCAGATCACGTAAACACGCCCGTACGTACGTACGTACCTGATATGCCAATGTCGTAACCGAACATAAGCCCGCAGGTAGCAGCAATGATGCCGCAGATCCACACGTACCAGGTAATCTTACCCTTGAATTCCCGGCGGCCGCCGGTGGCGCCGGCCTTGCCGTCGGAAACCGCAAAACCTCCGGCCATATCTCAGATGATCGAGCGTGGGAGGAACAAGAAAGGAAGCAAAGACCTAGGATGTAGATAGAGACATATGAGGTAGATGTATATATAGAGAGAGATGATGATGGATAACAACGGATAATCGGATGAGGAAAATTACTAACGCAGTTAACACCTGACCTACGAGGATTAATACTAGGTCTAGGTCCGTTAAACCTCCACAAGTTTTGCAACATAAACCAAGTGTACTCTTCTCGATCATCGCAAGGGTGCCATGCATGCAGTCCAAGATTGGCACATGCACACGAGGGACTTAGGGGCCGGCCTCCACGTACCTCTAGATGACTTGTTCGCATCAAAACATAAACACCAAGAGCCCGTATTGTGTTGTGTAGAGTTCACAGTCGCGGCGATGATGATCAAGCGACGACAAGCGGCATGGCAACGGCGTCTTCTCCCTTTCTCTGCCGCTCAGTGCTGCATTGGTATCATTAGATTTGGACGATTGGTTGGGTTCGTCAAACGGGACAGATTAATTGAACGGCCTTCGATCGAATTGCTTCCATGGAGACGATGATCACGCAGCACCCATGCAGAATCAAGATAAGATTTGCTCGGTTTGGTAAATACCGGATGCTTGCCAGTTGCCACATTCTCGAGAACGCGTACGGATGGAAGGAGTTTTTTTAAAAAAATTATATTTTAATCCAAAAATTTCAGAAATATTATCACATTCAAAATTTTTACAAAAATGGCATCAATCGCCACGACGCATGGCAGTAGGGCCCTAATCGCCACAGCCCATGGCTATTGGCACCTATAGCTAGCCCAACTGACGGTATTGAAGGCTATCGCCACCACCCGTGGCGATAACGTAGAATCGCCACGCCCCGTGGAGATTGGAAGTTAATCCGGGGCCGGATCACCGGCCAACCTCCAACTACCATGCCACGTGGCGCAATCGCCATGGAGGTGGCAATTACTCCGCGCAATCGCCACAGGGGGTGGCGATTACTCCCTGTCTATATAAGACCGTGCAATCGCCACCCGGGAGGGAGAGAGGAGGAGGATTTTGAGGCTGCCGCGGGAGCAAAGATTAGGGGGCTCGGGTAGGGAGGGAGAAAGGGAGAAGAGAAGAAAGATAAGAGGAGATAGATAAGGAGGAAGTGTGGGGTATTTCTGCAGCAATTTGGAGGTATTTTTTTAAATCTTTCACTGTTTATTGTAGGAATTTTATATTTTTAGTATTAGATATAATAATAGATCTAGAATCAGGGGTAAATTTAGGTTAGATTTATTCGTAGTATTTAGATCTCATAATGCATAGAAATAGAGTAGTATTTTAAATAGAAACCTATGGTAGATTATATAGATGATTAGTTAAGAATAAATGGTAGATTAGGTAGATGATGTAGGAAGTCGACATCAATTTTCAAGTAGCAAGTCGACATCGATTTAGAGCTTGAACATTTACATTTTCTATTTAGTTCAATAATACTTTATAATATTTGTGTGCAGAAAATAGTATATATAATTTTAGTTGTCCCACTTGTACTATATTTAGAAATCGAGAAGAACATTTTTTGACGCATGACAGGATCTTAGAATGTATAGACTAAAATATTACGTTTTGGATGGCAGGAATGTCAGAACTAGTCGAATTTGTAGTTTACTATGGTATTGGTACTATCTATATAGATAACTCTGGTTCCGTCGATCTTAATAACTTCCAACAAACGAGATTAAGTATGCAAGATGCAAATAAATACCCTATCAATGCCATAAAAGAATAGTTCACATGAGTCTTTGGTCTTGATTCGGAGGTCGCAAGTGTAACCTTGCAGGCGTATTTTAGAAAGTCTTGCAAGCATGTCCGGTGGGATTTCTTCCCGCTAAATCTGACAAAAGATTGGTGGGCTTCGTTGAGAGCAAGTAAGGCACGCAAAGGGTTCCCATTATCTATTGGTCCAGGCAGTAGCTAAGGAGGTGTCATCTGAAGAAGGCGGAGGCAGAGAAAATGAAGTTGGAGAGAACAGCCCAGCGGCAGAGGAAGTTGTTGGGGAAGAAGACACTGTAGTGGAAGGCGATAGACCTTCTGCTGGACCTTCTGCGACAGGAGCTATTGAATACCTCAGCGGTTCGGTGGACGAGGGGGAGATACGTCAGGAACTAGTGCAGATCATGGAGCATGATGATGCCGTTGCTAGAGAGGAACAGATGAATGTCGAAGATGGTAGCAGCGAAGAGGACGAAGCTGAGAATGAAGAAGGAGGGGACGCCGATTCCTAATATGTGGAACACAGGCATGTCCACCATATTCGTTGCGGAGTCAACCTATTTCTGTTGTCTGACATATTCGTTCAGCTGGATAGCATGGAGCAGAGATTTCAGGGAGATCTCGATGTGTACCAGTTGAACTGGAGACTTGAGGCGTACGTGCTTTGGCTCCTTGGGTACGTGATGTTCACGAGTGCGTACAGAGACAGCATGGACGCTTGCTACATCGAGCTCGCACGGCAGATCGCAGATGCTGAGTCAGAGGATTAGCTACCTCCGATCGTAGGGTTGTAGGCACGAACTTACCCGACGCCGTGTCCACAGCGAACCGAAAGGAGGTCCCCCGAGTGGGTTGTTGTGGTACAACTCAACTCCGTAAGGCTCGTCCGTGTTCACGAATGGTCTCCCTATAAGGAAACGCTCGTACGACCAAACCTACAAAGTATGTAATGACGCTAATATATTGTGAAATATTCATAACATACAACTACAAACAACTAACCTGCAATAGAAGGGGACAGCCCAGCAACGACGGCTTCGTCGTAGTCCTCGTGCAGGTGTCACATAGCGCGCGCGTAGTGGCTGAAAGAACGGCCGATCCCCAACTCCTGGTGAGAGTTGGTGAACATCACGTAGCCGAACAGCCACATGATGTACACCTCCAACGAACGAGTGACCTGGTGGTTCGTCAACTGCTCACCAGGCCAACCAAGCTCTCCTAGCTGCACGAAATGCTCATTTGGTTACAACTTTTATAAATAACAGCACGACCGAGATAAGTTGTTCGAGCTTACCTCAAACCGTTGATACCATGCCCACTTCGGGCCGTGCGTCTGGTGCTCGTCGATAGGCTTTAGGGGATCTTCGTGGGGACGAACATCTGTGAAGCGCTGCACGAGATCTGCCCGCCAGGTGGGTGAAGCCTCCAAAGGTCCAACTGCTGTCCCCGTGATCGGGAGACCTAAAAGGTAAAACACGTCCTGTAGCGTCGGGGCCATCTCTCCCCAAGGAAAGTGAAAGGTATGGGTATCCGGCCTCCATCGATCGACGAGGCACGTCAACAAAGCCCTGTCAAAAGGAAAACGTCTAGACCTGACTTCCATGTCATGATGTTCATCGTCCTCACCGAGGAGCTGGTAGTCCTCGTCAGTACCCTCCACCATCCGTGCCAGGGAGAGTAGACCCGTCCACTCCAACCTGTAAAATTGAACGCGTATTACATACACAATGACTGGCTTACATGGGGTCTCGCGTAGATGTACCTATTGATCCACGCTGGGTGAATCCTCAATGCCATACGGGGGTACGGGTCCTGAAGACCGGTGAAAGGACCTAAGATGCCGACTAGAGGGGGGTGAATAGGAGACTAACAAAAATTACTTCTTTTAACTAGATTGTTTAGATTAAGCCTTGTGCAGAAGCAAGGATTAGCTAGCTGTGTGACAGATGTGTGACACAGGTAAGTTACAATGTGTAAATTAGCATGCAGCTATCACACAGGTGCCTAACACAGGTGGGCTAATGACTTAGCAAAATGATGAGCAATCACAGTGTCTGTGTAACAGGTAGCTGACACAGGTGTGAGATATGATCTATACCAACTGTGAGACAGCTAACAAGACACAGGTGTAAAGGTGATCTAAGCAGATAAACAGAATATCTATATGAGCATACAAGCAAACAGATATAGCAAGAATCAAGAAGTAAAACAGCAAGTACTCAGGAGACAGAGTGTTTTTCACCGAAGTTCCCAGCTCTTTGCAGAGTGGTACGTCTCCGTTGGAGAAGCTACTCCGAAGAGGTCGCCAGCACTGAATCGTGCTTGTTCTCCGAGTACCTGATCTCAGGCCTCTTCCTTTGCTTGTGGAAGTCCTTTTGCTTGCAGCAGGTAGACTTCAATCACCCTCACAGACTACTGGTCCAGCCCACACAAGCTTGGGTGGTACCAGCAACTCCTACGTCCGTCTAGGAGTAGACACTCCAAGAGTAATGGATTCAGCAGTGACAACTCTTGGAGGAACCAATGCTCTTTGCTCAAAAACTCTAACCTATAAGGAGAGAACCTCCAATAGCCCTCCGACTCAGCAGACAAGCTATCGCAGCGCAGGTTCCTTAGCGTTTTCAAGCTCTCTCCTAGTACAGAGATGTACCTGAGTCATAGAGCGTTAGACCACCTATGACACCGCTGTGTCACACCGGTGACTCTAACCCCTAGGGTTTTCTACTGCTAGCACTGCAGAGTGCCAGCTTCAACCAGTTTTATACTTATACAAAACTGCTGACACAGGGCCACTAACCTCAAAGCATTAGTGCCACTGTCCAACATCCTGAGCATTGAGCAACTAGAACCTCCACAGAGCATCACTGCTTCATCCCTCTTGATAGTACGGACTTTTCCTATGGACTCAAAGAAACTAGCAAATCTAGGCTTTACCTGCCCACCAACTGTAGTCACGGTCCTTGATGCATCAAGCCACCATCACCTTGCTTGTAACTCCTTGCACAGTACCGGCTTCTTCACAGCTGTGGCACAGCTGCCTAGCACAGCCATTCCTTAGTCCTGGAAACCACCCTTATACCCTTTTTTTGGTGGTCATCCTTTCCTTGATGACCCTTCTTTCTGGAACCTACAAACCTGCTTACACTCACGGGTAAACGTTAGATTCCAGTTTGAGTTGCCATTAACCATCAAAACCAACTTGGGGCCTAGATGCTCTTTCAACCGGGCTGAACTCGCCGTCAGCAATCTTCTTCGCTCGGTGCTTACCGTCCACCCGCGTATCGAGCAACTCAAAGTCCGTCATACCTGCAAGCCTGTTATAGGATCATAACATGTAGCACATGTCAAGCAGTACTGCTTATCAATGCATCAACACGGTACAACAAAAAAAGTTCAATTACATAATAGACCGGACCAAGCAGGCACATATTAGAAGTTCACTAAAATTACTACAAACAAGTTCAAACACAGTACGAAACTACAACAAAAAAGTTCAATTACATAATAGACCGGATCAAGCAGACATATATTAGAAGTTCACTAGAATTATTACAAACAAATTCAAACACAATACGAAAGTACAACAAAGAAGTTCAATTACATAATAGACCGGACCAAGCAGACACATATTAGAAGTTCACTAGAATTATTACAAACAAGTTCAAACACAGTACGAAACTACAACAAAGAAGTTCAATTACATAATAGACCGGACCAAGCAGGCACATATTAGAAGTTCACTAGAATTATTACAAACAAGTTCAAACACAGTACTAAACTTCAAACATAATAGGAATAGTATAGATCATTATTTAAGACATATCATTAGGAAGCCTGGTTCTCACTCTGGGAAGGCATGATGTCCACGCCCTCGTTCAGCCCCAGTAGAAGGAACTGCTGATGTATTTGCCGTGGGATCACCTCCCGCTTGGTCCTTTAACTTAGGACAATGTTTCTTCCGATGGCCATAAGCAGCACAATGCAAGCACTGCCTTGTAGGCCTGTGGCGCACCCGGTTTTAAGGCCGGACACGTCATTTGTGATTACCATACTGATCCCTGGATCAGTAGCTAGTACGCACAAATACTTGATAGCATTCACATACAATACCGAATACTTAATACACGGTTAGACCTTTACGGTCGAGGTTCATTACCTGGCCTATTGGCCGAATAAAATAGCAGCGGAAATCAATCGAAGTGGATAGCCCATCGACTTGCCGGACCAACAGGCAGCTGACTGGGGGAAAACGTCTTAACCCTCGGCGTCGCTGTCGCCCTCTTCGAAATTGAAGCCTTCTTCCTCCTCTGGCCAATTTAACAAGCCAGGTGAGTACATTGAATGTACTCGCAAGCAATTCCCATTGGGGAAATTATACGGCTATAATTCATGCAGGAATATTTCAAGGGATAGCTCTAACCTAAGTTGCAATTTGTGCGGAAATGTCAGTTCTTATTTTAAATACACATAAATAGATTGTAAAGCATTTCGAAATCTAGCACTTTAAGAAAACATCTCATCACATCTCATCTCATGCGGTAAACACCGCTAAACATCTCTCGACCTATTACCTGATAGCTCCACTTGCCGTCCATGGCTCCATCCATCAAACGGTAGCTTCACCTACCCGGTAACTAGGTTTTCCAACACTACACCGTATTCCGGTCACTCCCGGCAATGCGGCGGCTTACTTCGGCAATTTCCTTACCACCGACACATGGCCTAAATTGCCCAATCTGTGGACACATCATGCCCACGTCCTTAATCCCTTTGCCCAACGTTGGCAAACAAAACTTAGTCTAGCCTGGGTGTGGCTGTGCCAGTTCATGTCCATAACCGAGGACGCGGCTATTCGAATAGATTTTTAAACACTCTGCAGAGGTTGTACGGCTTTACCCACACGATGTAGTTCCCCCTGGGCATGCTACGCGTCGCATGTGTCCAGGGTTTGTACAACGAGACATTTCGCCTGCTTTCATACTAGAGTCGGACCCGCTAGATGTTTTACCCGATCTTCACATTTTGCATCGCAAATCCTAAAGTGGGACTATTCTCATCTTTATGTCGAATCCTCACACCCGCCTTGGCCTCACCATCTAGGAATCTTGACACAAATAGCGTCGTGAGAATTCTCTAGGGGCCCATCGTCCTACCTAGCACATACTTCTTACTTCCCACGGGTCCGATCCCTAGTATTAGGCGGGTTACCGAGTCAAGTCCTTCCCATAAAGGACATGTGGACGTACGGTGGGGGAACTAGTTTAGCGGCACGGTGGCTCGGTCCTTAACTGATTCGAGTAGGACTCCAGGTCATCATCGATCACCGAATAGCCTCCAGCTACTTCGTCTCCCTTCAAACCACCTTACTTCCTACCCGAATCCAAACCATCTCCATCTCCATTTTGGGTTTTTGGCAACATTTCATTTAAAATCACCGCAGATAACATATGCTATCCGCGGGTTTGATATTCCCATCCCCGGTTTTAAACAAAATTTTAATTTTAACTATAGCAGGGCTAAGCATTGGCTACTGCCTATAACCTTGGTATATCGTCGGTTGGAAACCGACCGACGGATCGCTAGGGTTACAAGAAATCGGAGGTTCGATCCTAGTCTGAATGCATCTATCGGAATTATCCAATTCTACATAAAATATTGTTTACAATATAGCATGCAGGTTTCAAAATTAAAATAAGTATACTTCACAATTATAGGATTCAAAATAGTCAAGGGGGGAGATTGCTTGCCTGGCAGTTCCTGCTTTGGTTCCTGACGCGGGATGATCCCGGATCGTCCTGACGCGCGTACCTCACTCTGCTAACTACGCGTCGGAAGAAAGCATCGAATAAGAAGCAATCCAAAAATTCCAAGAAAATCAGACAATAAGCATGACAAGGAAACGGTGAATACACGATGAACTAAAGAGTGTGTTTGCCCTAGAACGATCACGTTAGGGTTTAGGGTTTCGGACAGCGATCTAGCAGAGGATGCATATACTCGGAGTTAAGTTCGAGATTCGAACCTACGGTTTCATGACTTAGGTTTCTGAGGCCAGAGGGAGATTTTGGCGACATGTATATGCGAAATTGTCAGATAAAATGACGATGTATTTAAATGGGAAAGTTGTTCTCGTTAAGATTTAAACTAACGGCTTTGGTTCAAACGAGTCTAGGGGTTATTGATGTTTTAATGGCACTGCTTGAAAGGGAACTTAGCTTAGGGCCGATCGTGGAAGGTATGTGTATATTTATATAAGTCGTATGCTGATTTAGCTACTCAAATATTCAACCGTAATTCTACTCTCTAGCATTTTTGTGCAGGCTTTTTAAATCCTAAACAGGCACTTGAATCAATCGTCTAGAACTACACCTAGGATGTCAGAATAACTCGGAGTAAGGGGTCGGCCACTAGGGCTGTTCAAAAGCTTAAGCAGGCGTGGTTTAACCTTGAAATAAATAGCCCTAGGTTTAAACCCTACTGTCCTTATTCAAAAGGTTTTAGAACTTGCAAATGTATTTTGGATCAACTATAGGGAATAATGCTAGGATCCCGGAATTAGGTTTGAAGTGCAAAGACATCGGCCATTAGGGTTTTGACTGGCCGGATCAGTGTTACGAACTAATAGAGAGTATTAACCAAAACTACCCTATTTCTAATCTTTACTAACACGTGCAAAAATGCTAAATCCTAACAGTGCATTAGCTTCAACCGAAGGGATTAACCTATAATTTCAGAGTTAGAAGAAAATGGAGAGATGACCGTCGGCCACTAGGGTTTTTAACCAGCTAGCTTAGTGTGCAAATTGGGGATTAGCTAGTGCATTAAAGGAGCTAATTAATCGGCCGACCAACATGTGCCTTAATTAACCTAAAACGGCAGCATGTACTAAAGCGTAATCGCTCAGCGCCTGACTCGGACAAGACTAAAGCTTACGGATTAAAACAATGCACTAACCTAACTACCGGGTGATTAGTGCTACTGCTAACAGGGATTAAACTAGGCATTAGCTAAGCTACTGGCCGGCTGCTAAGTGCCATGCTTAACCTAACGCGCGTTTAATAGCAGTGGGATTATTGCTAATTCCGACCGGCCGCTCCTGTGCTTTGACTTAACTAAAGCGGCATTACTAACACGTCATTAGGGCAGTAGCCAGCTAGGTCAGTGTGCCATTAGGGCTTTGATCGCTGAACTAGTGTGTGCAACTAGGGACTAGGCAGTGCATTAAGGAGTTAACCGAGTGATTAATTAGTGGCCAGGCGAGCTGGAGAGAAAAGAACAAAATAAATGAAGAAAATGCTTGAGGCTGTCGGTGTGAGTACTAGTAGCAGCATAGGAGTGAACCAGTGAGTTAATTAACTGAGCTAGAATAAAAAGCATTCGGCCATAGCTACTAAGGAGCTGAGAAGGAAACAGAGAAAGGAAGAGGAAGGGGGCGGCGGCGCACTGGACTCTGGGGACCTACCCTGCGGCGGAGTGGAGAAGGGCGGCGGCGCCTGGGGTTCGGCCGGTGGCTTGCTAGCTCAGCTGGGCGGAGCTCTGGCTCCAGGCGGCGCTCGGCTCCAGCAGGGGAGACCAAAGGGGCGGCGGCCTGAGCTACTGCGGGTGGCGGCGGAGGTCGGCTCGGACCAGGGCGCGGCAGGGGCGGAAGCTGGCCAGAGTTCTGGAGGTGAGGGAAGCTGGGAGCAAGCTGAGGTGGGGGCGGCGCAGTGTGTGAACCCGACCGGGCTGATTGGGCGTTAGGACAGGGGAGCGGGTGGTGCGGCGGCGGCGGTTGAGGCGGTTGGTCGGAAGCGGCGGTCTTCGACTTGCTAGGGGCGGTGGTGAGCGGCTGTTAAGCTAGGGGAGGAGGAAAACGGAGCTCGGGTGGCGGTTGGAGTGGCCGGACAGGGGAAACGACGGCAGGTGGTTAGGGATGTCCGAAGGGGTTCGGTAACTCGGCCGGCGAGCTTGGTGAGCTTGAGCGGAATGAGGTGGCGGCGGCGCTTAGCTCAGCAGCGCAGCTGCTGCTTGGTTTTCTAATGGGGCTCGGTTGGTTGAGTTGGTTGCGTCCGGTGGCAGTGGCCGAGCTCGGAAGAGATGCAGGTCAAGGCAGTGGCTAGTGAGAGCTAGCTAAGGTTGAGGGAGAAGCAAGGAGCTCAGCTACTCCCTTTATAGCCAGGCCGGAGCTCGGTGAGCTGGCGCAGCGCTGCTCCAGAGAGATGACAGCTCGAGCCAATGCGAAGCGGAGCTGAGGTACGGCAAGAGCAGAGCACAGGGGCTCTGAGGGACGCAAGAGGAGCGCGGCTGTGGCTCGGATGGGCCTCGACGACGGCCGGCGCAGCGAGGGGAGGCGACGGGTGCATGCTGTGGAGTGGCATGGGAGTGTCAGGGCTCCTGCCATGTGCTTGAGGTGTCAAACCTTGCCACAGGTGCGTGTGCTTAAGGACCAGGGAGAACAGGGGCACTGATGGGGACTCTACACTGAGCAAATTTAAATGGCAAAGTGACCTGAGCTTGGCCTTCAATGCAGGTGATGGGACGTGAGCAGCCAGGGGGTTTTAATGGGTGATTAGAGAGGTGAGGCAGTGTGTGGAAGCTTTCTACAGGAGGGTAGCAGCTTTGGGTAGAGAAACAGGCTGTGATTTCATGCGCAGAGCTAATACGGGGAAGGTGCTCGGTGTTGGCCGTGCTGTATTCTCACATAGCACTTGTCCATGTTTTTATATATTCAAACTCCTGGAAATGTGGGGATTGTTGTGGGATGTTATCGTAATTTTCTGAGAATTAAGTGTAGGGGTTGCAGTACAACGCCCGATATTGCCTTAAGATTTAATAATTATTTCTGTAATTATTTTTGTACTGGATGCTGTTATTTTATGTCATAATTAGGTTAAGTATATTGCCAGGTTGTTCTACGATTTGATTCGAGATTTTTGGATAAGACAAGAAGTGGTAGCCTCCGCAATTAGGGTTTTGGGAACGAAAGAATTAAATAAAGAGGGAGAGGAATCGGGGTCGAAACGAGGGTTTCGGAGCGCGGCAAAGAAGGGAGTGGATGGAAATGTCTCCGGAGTTTCGAGGCGGTGCTTGGGCACAGATGGCGGGGAGGTGCCGCGAGGGCATAGCCGGATATCGATCGAACGGGGGAAGAGGGTGGATTCCCGGATTAGGGTTTTAGGAAGCAAAGATTACACAAGACGGAAGATATATCGGAGGTCGGAACTAGGGTTCTGGAGGGTGGCAAGGTGGGGAATGGATGGACAGGTCTTCGGGTCTCGACATGATACTCGTGAACAGGTGGGGCCAAGGTGCCGCGAGCGCTTCGATGGATTTTGCTTGTGCGACGAAATAGGGTTTTGGAAGAACCGGTATTTAATTAGAAGGTAAGGTTGGGGCTAGGTCGGAGTTTTCGGTGTGCGGCAAGATGGGGTAGGGACCTGAAAGTCGAGATGACACCTTTGTGTTGGCTTAGGACGTGTTGGTGGTGAGATACCGTTGATACGGCGGCGTATACGGCGCGTGTAATGGGTTAGGGTTTTGCCCCTTTCGTCGAATCAGGGAGGAAGGAATTAGGGTTTTGTGTATGTGCGCATACATAAAGCAGTATATTTTCGCGCATACTCGCGATAGGGTACGACGAAGTTGGTGGTACGATTTCAAGTCGTTCGGAAGAGATTCGGGATGGGTAATAAGCTCCGTTGTCGCAGAAGTACTGAGAGGGCACTTTGCGGCAGACGTGGGTTAGGTGGCACCGAATAGATAAAAGGGGGAAAATGCCGAAAGGGTGCTCGTGGAGGGGGGAGAGCTGTCGCGGCGGAGAACCTGTTGCCGCGGTAAGGGAAAAGAATTGTCGCGGTGGAAATCGGTTGTCGCGGCGGGAGGAACAACGGTGTGACGTTGCCGCGGTAGGGGAGGTGTTGCCGTGGCAGAGGCATGGCAGTGACGGTAGCTGCTGCGCGGTGTCGTGGCAGGGGATCGGTGGTGTCGGAGTATTATTCCGGCAATACTAATTATGGGGCGGTGTGAGCACAGCAAATCAGGATGGCTGCACACGGGAGACAAGATTTAGACAGGTTCGGGCCCTCTCGGAGAGGTAATACCCTACGTCCTGTGTTTGGTGGCTGGTATTGCTGTATCCCGAGTGCCGCAGGCCCTAGAGAATCGATCTCGAAGGGGCCTGAGCTATGAAACAGTGGAGATGATGCTGGATGTAAAGGCGATGCCGATCGGAGGTCCCCTACCGAGCCTTATATAACCGGCCGGAGTAGGGTTACAGAGTCCGGATCGGGTTAACAGATATGTTTCCTATTCGGTTACAACCAATTCCGGGTAGCCGGACTGGTACTAGTCCTTGTCTTGTACTCCACGTCGGTGAGTCGCCCCCGTGTTGTAGTCGGACTCCGAGTAGTCGGCCCGGCCCATCCCGTGGCCGGGAGGCCGGATTCGTCCTCCTTGGTGATACCCGGGTGGCATATCACCATCAGTAGCCCCCGAGTCCTCCGCGGTCTTGCCGCTGCCTGCCTCTTCCCCCGATTAGGTTTCCGACTGGCCTTGGCTTGCTGGGAGATCGCGAAGGGCTGACTGGACTCCTGTGGAAAAGACAATTAAAGCCAAGTAACATTCACCCGTAAGGCAGGAACGTTAAAGGCAGGTGAGCTATTAACGGGTAATCTCTGGTGGCATCCGGTCCATCCCTGGGGACAGGGACCGGCTGATAACCCAGCGTGGGGCTTGCCATCAATCCCGACTGAGTTCCCGAGTAGCACCCGGCCTTCCCGAGTGGGTCAAAGCCGGCTTGTGTCCCCTGAAGGAATGCCTCTGAAACTCCAAGTCCGAACCAGAGAAAATAGTCACGGCGCATAGGTTCCTGAGTTTCGAAGTCTTATGACAGGTCATTCCACTGAATCTGGGGATCCCAGATACCAAGGCTTCGAGGCCGGAGCGCCCAATGAGCCTGGGCGAAGAATCCGGCAGCTCCGAGCTGCTCAGCGTCCGACTTGAGGCCCTCGGAAGGCACGCCATTTCTGTCCCTCACTCGGGTGTAATCAGCCGACTGCGTTCCTCGCTGGAGGCTAGCCTCTGATACCCTCTGTAGCCAAAGCGCCCGGCGCCGAGTCTTACCCGGCAGCCAGCTAGTGATTCTCGGAGAAATACGCTTTCGCCACCTGTAGCGGAGACGCATTCCGACGGGTTGAATAGCCTGGAGGGCTAACCGTCGGATCTCCTTTATCAAGCCGCACGAATCATGGCGCCATCAAGTCGTGGGTGCGGGATACCCGCAACGTGGCCTGCCCGAAACGCGCGGCGGAATCCGGAACGGCGCGGACGTGGCCGCGGTGAATCCGGAACGTGCGATCGTGGGGAATCCGAACCGCCCGGTCGCTCCCCCTTTATATTCGGCAGCGGCTGCGGGAGGGTCCCACGCTCTCAAACACTTCCGCATTCACCCTGCACTTGCCACTTCGTCTTCCCCTCGCCCCCAATCGCTCCGCGCGCTCCAAAACCCTAATCCCCGTCCCGGCTCCGTCGGATGCAAGCCCCGGACTGGGAAGCCGATCCTAACGAAGCCGAGGAGGACGCCTTGGTCTGGAAGCTACTGTCCGGAGAAGAAGGAGAAGGAGCATCCGCCGAACCGATGGCCTCTTGGCAGAAATCGACGACGACGGAGGCGAGAGTGGAGACCCCTCGTCCGGATGGGGGTCCTGCCGCCCAAAGAACTAGTCGAGTGGCGCGCCGCCTTGGGAGAGGACATTCCCACCCCAAACACCGGCGAGCTGGTGGTCCACAGCCTGTTCTTCGAGCGGGGGCTCTCGGTGCCAGTCCACCCATTCCTGCGCGGGCTCCTCTACTACTACGGGCTGGAGCTGCACAACCTCAACCCCAACAGCATTCTGCACGTCTCCAGCTTCATCACGCTCTGCGAATGCTTCCTCGGCATTCGTCCACACTTCGCGCTGTGGAAGCACCTTTTCATGGTGAAGCCGCAGCCGAGCAGGGATCACCCGGCCGTAGTCGGGGGCTGTCACGGACCCGGAATTGCATATGATTAGGGGAACGAGAAGTCGCCAAGGACCGAAAGACTCGTCCGCCCGGTGGCACGGTACCTGCGCCGTACGCACCAAGGTAGAAGGTCCGACACCCGCCAGGTGCGAGCCGGCCGGAAGCGACCAATCTTCCCAAAATCACATACGATTCCATAATCCGGTGAAAAGTCAGAGTCGTGCCCGAATCCTACCACGACAAGCAAGGTCGGAGGAGCCCGGCAATTCTACCCACACCCTAACCTAGCTCGGAAGCTAGTGGGTCGCTCGAAAGCCCGGTAGAACGCCCACACCCTGCCTGGCCGGCACAGCATCTCAGCCAGCGGGTCACTCAACCAACCCTGCTCGACTTAGTAGAAAATGGTACGGCCTCGATCTTTCACGGCATACCCATACACTTCATATCACTCACGCATTGTGCAGGGGCAGCCCGGATTAACAACTCGGATATCGTCACAAAGCTCTACATTACGATATTAATAATAACAGTCCACGATGGGACAACCTATTACATCAGTCGGTTAACACCGGAAACATATCCGAGTACGGAGAAAATTAACAACAGCGGAAGCAAAATAATAGTCCCACAGCGACATAGCGATCGCTGAACAAAACACTAACTACCCCATACATCGAACACAACCGAGGAAACCAGACACGTCAAACATCGTCGAAAAACTCTTCGACCACCGGCTCACCTGCAAGCTCCAGGGATAACCTGGGTGAGTACGAATGTACTCGCAAGACTTATCCGTGCTTGATTAAATGTCCTACTCATACTAGTGCAACAATAATTAAACATGAATGCTTCTCAGAGTAACAATATACTTAATTATGAAAACAAAGCATAATTAACATGGAGGGAGGTCAACTAGTCAATATACTACTCAGGCAACCAACCAATCAACTTCCATTACTAACACATTTACTTGCATCATATTCAATCACTTAGGGTACAGCCCCTAGGTTAATCCCAATCTCAATCATCAACACCTAGTTCATTCAATCTCTCGGACCGTCCCGACGAAACAACCGCTAGCGATATTCGAGAGCATTATCCCTTGGAGGTTGCAAAGCTCCAAGCGGCCTTTACCATTCGACATACCCTAGCGTTGATCTCGGCAACGTCCACGTGGTGACAAGGGAAGTAGCCACGCTGGAGTTACCTCAAGGTTGGTATCGCGACAATACACCCATTCACCTAGTCGCACCAGGCTCCTCCAGTGATACCAACTTTATCCAGCTGACCCTTTTTCCTTCGGCTCTCACATCTCACCTTAGGTTCAAATATTTAGCTCATCAATTAATTTCAACCATCACTAGGCACACAATACAACACATCCTAACATGCTAGTTTAGTCGAAATTAATGACAAGCTACGAACGATAATACAATCATCAACACATGAACGAATTAAGCAAGTACTGAACGCAAAAAGGGAATGCAACAAGCTCTGCTTGCCTTGAGTGCTAGGATCTAGCTCTTGCGTGTCGTCGTAAGCCGAGTGGTCTTCCTCTTCACCTTCTGTTGCGATTAACACGAACACCGGAAAATAAACGGTAAAGAACCATAAGACTCAGCATGTATGCATGCTGAATAGATGAGGCTAGATGCATGTTCCTACAGGGATCAATTGATGCTGAGGAGCTTTGATTACTTTCATGGCTTAAGTTTATCTTGCAAAGATTATGTGTAATACTAAACATGCATGCATGACATTTCATGTTGTGTGTGGGGATTTAAGGTTAGCCATGTTTTAGTTGGAATGGGTTGTTAAGTCCTAGGGTTGTATGCATGCTCAGATTCATGCGATTGCGAATTAGGGTTTTAGAGGTAATCACTTATGGTGAAGTGGCAATGAACATGCATGTTAATAATTGATTAATATTCTGAACTAATTGACTAGCGCAACTGAAATCAATTAAATCGAAGTTACGATCAATTAGTTATGCACTTGACGAGTTAGGGTTTACGGGGTTCGACGAATAAAGGAGCTAATACCTAAGACCTATCATGCATGTATTCTTACTGGGATTTCAGTGGTTACATATCGTAGTATATCTTATGAGGATTCCAGAACTATCAAGATCGGCGAAATCGGAGCTAGGGTCATAAACCTAGGGTTTATAGGCCCTCGACAACCCTAAACCTTCTACCCTAGATATCAGGACGTGCATGTTTTCAATTTCAAGTTTTGATTCAGCCATCTGGTAGAGAATCTCCTGAGCTTTCCAAATATATAAAATTTTCCAAATTTGGATAAATGGTTTGAAAGTTATGCATGTTTTAAGTTTCATTCAAAATCTGCCCTAAAATTTCGAAACCCTAAATGCTACGGACACCCGAAGGTTACACAGTTCGATCTGAAATTTCTAAACGCACCCGAAAGAGTACCCGGGGATCCCACCCCTTTATCCACGTCAGCTACCCGCGGGACCCAGCGGTCAGTGGCTCGGGCACTCGGGATCGAATCAGAACCAGCCACGCGTCCCATCCCTTCTCTCCCCCGCGCTCTCTCTCTTTTCTCTCTCTGGACCGGCCGGAGCCGAGGGCCAGGCGGCGGCGCCTCGCCGGAGAGCTCGCCGTAGGGCGCTCTGGTGCTCGGTTCTACTCGGGAGAAACGGTTACATGCTCGGGAGCTTACCCTGGTGCAGATGCGCGCAAGAGATGGACTCGGGGATGACCAGAGAAGACTGGCGACGGCGAGGGTTGCGGTGGGGCTTCGGTTTACCGGCGTCGGGGCTGCTCCGGTTGGGGATCTGCGAAGAGAAGCACACCGAGACGTTCAGGGGGATGAGTGGGTCCTCAGGAGCAAGAAAGATGGAAAGGGGGAGGACCAGAGGAGCGAGGAGATCTCGTCGGAGTGGATGACCGGAGTTGAAGACGAAGACACGCGCGGGGTCGATTCCAGCACTGACTCGAGCTGCAATAGAGCGAGGGAGGTGAGGGGAGTGGTGAGGAAACTAGAGGGAAGAAAATTAGTTGCTCTAGCTCACCGGGGCGCTGGGGATTGCTCACCGGAGTGGCACCGGAGCTCGGGAAGAAAAGGGGTTGGGCGCTGGAGATTTAGGGTTAGGGTTTCCGATTCGGGAAATGGATGGGGGGAATGGAAATGGCTGTCGGAGAGGGTTTAAATACGGCGGCGAGGGCGCTCGGACCGGCTCTGTCGGAGTCAGGGCGCCGCCCACTCCGGCGTACCGGCGTCGGAGACGTGGAGGGGGAGGCCTGACAGCGGGCCCGGGCGCGCGGCAGAGGAGCGGGGGAAGGCGACCACGCGCGGAGGCGCCTTCGCAGAGGAGAAACGGAGAGGGAGAGGGGCGCGGGCGCGCGCGCGCGGGGAGAGAATGGGCCGGCCGACTGGGCCGGCCGAGTAGGCCGCCAGCCCGAGTAGGTTAGGGTTCTTCTTTTTATTTTATTTTTGATTTTCTATTTTACAGAATCACCCCCTTTGTTATTTTATGTACCATTCTTGCTCCAAATTTTATGAAATTTTTACAGGGACTTTGATATAATATCTAAGATGTTCTGGGGGAGTTTGAACTGGTTTGGATGAAGTTTGACCTAGGTTCCCATTCAAAATTCAATTTAGGACTTGATTTGGGATTGGTTTTTTGTGGTATTTCATGTGCCAAAATAACTCCAAAAGTTATGAAATTTTGGCAGGGACTTCAAGGTGATTAATGGGACCTACTGTAAGGGTTTGAAATGCTTCGGGCAATGTTTGACTCATGACCCCATTCCATCTCCGACTTAGGGTTTACCCTTCAATTAGGTTTTAAATGCGTCCAGGATTTCTGAAATTTGTCGAGGGTTTAGGGTTTCTACCCTGGGAGCTATGGATGAGCTCATGGGACCTTCTTATCTACTAGGATCTGCTCTGCCACTAAACCCTAATTTCCCGCTCCTTAGGGTTTCCGGATGAGTGACGGGGATTCACCGGAGTGTTTGATGACTTCCTCTACCCTTATTAATGACTTTGTTATTTTGAAGATTTCAAATAAATTGATTGGTGTTTGCAACAATCATCCACCGAGGATGAGATATTAACATATTCTATAAAGTACGGTTGATATACAACTAAGTTTAAATAGGGTGTGGTTGATGATAATGCCATGTATGCATGAATGCAGGGCAAATACCTATTTACCGTAAAGTGGGTATTACAAAACCTACCCCCCTTAAAAAGATCTCGACCCGAGATCGCTAACGGTCGACAAACAAGGCTGGAAACTCGGTCTTGAGCCATTCTTCACGTTCCCAGGTGGCTTCGTCTTCGGTGTGGTTGCTCCACTGAACCTTGAGGAACTTGATGGTACGACGTCGAGTCTTGCGTTCAGCTTCGTCGAGGATGCATACCGGATGTTCCCGATACGACAGGTCTTCATGTAGCACTTCTATTTCGGGGTTGATCTTCGTCTCTGGAACTCGATGGCAAGCCTTTAACTGGGACACATGGAAGACATCGTGCATCCGCGACAATCCAGGAGGTAATTCCAACTGGTATGCTACTGTCCCTCTTTTGGCTAGGATTTGATACGGTCCGATGTAACGAGGAGCTAGCTTTCCTTTCATTGCAAAGCGGCGAACACCTCTGAATGGGAGTGACCTTGAGGTACACCTTGTCTCCAACCTGAAAGGTAACCTCTCGGCGCTGAGGATCTGCATAGCTTTTCTGCCTGGACTGAGCTTCTCGCAGCCGTTCTCGGATGAGTTGGACTAAGTCTTCTGCTTCTTCAATTGGATTAGGTCCAAAGAATTGTCTCTCGCCGGTCTCGGACCAATTCAATGGAGTCCTACACTTTCTTCCATAAAGTACCTCAAAAGGTGCCATACCGAGACTAGTCTGATAACTATTGTTGTAGGCAAACTCTGCATATGGCAAGCAATCTTCCCAATTGGATCCCAATGTGAGTGCACAAGACCTTAACATGTCTTCAAGGATCTGATTTGTCCGTTCAACTTGACCACTAGTTTGTGGATGGAAGGCGGTGCTAAAGGAAAGAGAAGTTCCCATAGACTCGTGCAGGCATTTCCAAAACCTGCTGGTGAATTGAGTGCCTCGATCTGAGATGATTCTCTTGGGAACACCATGGAGACAAACAATCCGAGAGATATACAACCTTGCTAGCTGGCTCACTTTGTGCGTGGTTTTCACAGGGATGAAGTGGGCGACTTTGGATAGACGGTCTACAATCACCCATATTGCATCGTTGCCCTTTGGGGATCTCGGCAAGCCTACAACAAAATCCATACCATCTCTTCCCATTTCCACTCGGGAATAGGGAGTGGTTGCAGTAAGCCTGCGGGTCTCTGATGCTCGGCCTTCACACGGCGACAGACGTCACATTCAGCAACATATTGGGCAATCTCCCGCTTCATCCGGGTCCACCAGAACTGACGACGGAGGTCTTGGTACATCTTGGTACTGCCTGGATGGATGGTCAATGGGGAGTTGTGGGCTTCATGGAGGATTAAGCCCTTTAGTTGCTTGTCCTTGGGCACCACAAGTCGTTTTCCAAACCATAATACTCCATCCTTATCTTTTGTGAAACAAGTTGCGGTACCAGCCTTCATTTTCTCCTTGATTTTCTTCATTCCGACATTCTGCGCTTGAGCAGCCTTGATTTGATCTTCTAATGATGGCTTCACCTCCAAAGTGGCGAGGGTACCCTGTTCAACCATCTCCAAGTTCAGTCGTTGAAACTCTTCGTGAAGAGGTGGTTGCTGCTCCTTGATCACAGCGTTGTTGCAGTAAGCCTTCCGACTAAGGGCATCAGCAACGACATTGGCCTTGCCGGGGGTATAATTTAAGCCCAAGTCGTAATCCTTGATTAACTCCAGCCATCTCCTCTGACGAAGGTTCAGGTCCGGCTGGGTGAACAGATACTTTAGGCTCTTATGGTCCGAATAGATCTCACAGCGATTACCGATGAGGTAATGGCGCCAAATCTTGAGGGCGTGAACCACAGCTGCTAACTCTAGGTCGTGAGTGGGATAGTTGGCTTCATGAGGTCTCAACTGTCGCGAGGCGTAAGCTACCACGCGACCTTCCTGCATGAGGACACAGCCTAATCCATTGTGGGAAGCATCGCAGTAAACCTCGAAGTCCTTATTGACGTCTGGGAGAACAAGCACTGGGGCTGATATCAGTCTCTTCTTGAGTTCTTGAAAACTGGCTTCACACTTGTCAGACCATACGAACTTGGTGTCTTTCTTCAACAGTTCGGTCATGGGCTTCGCTATGGAGGAGAAACCTTCGATGAATCGACGGTAGTATCCTGCCAATCCCAGGAAACTCCGGATCTGGGTAACCGATTTGGGTTGCTTCCACTCTTGTACCGCTTGCACCTTGCTCGGGTCTACCGCGACTCCAGTAGCTGAAAGTACATGTCCTAGGAACTCCACTTGATGCTTCCAGAACTCGCACTTTGAGAACTTGGCATATAAACGATGCTCACGGAGCTTGTCGAGCACCATTCTCAAGTGGTCTTCGTGTTCTGACTCAGATTTGGAATAGATGAGGATGTCGTCGATGAAGACGACAACAAATTGGTCGAGATACTCCATGAAAACTGAGTTCATGAGTTGCATGAACGTGGAGGGGGCGTTGGTCAATCCAAAGGACATCACTGTGTACTCATACGACCCATAGCAGGTGGTAAAGGCCGTCTTCGGGATGTCTTCGGTCCTTATCTTTATTTGATGATATCCCAAACGGAGATCAATCTTAGAGAAGACACAAGCACCGGTCAACTGGTCGAAGAGATCGTCAATCCGGGGAAGGGGGTACTTGTTCTTCACTGTAAGTTCATTCAGTGGGTGATAGTCAACTACCATCCTGAGGCTGTCATCCTTCTTCTTCACAAACATGGCGGGGCAACCCCACGGTGAGGAACTGGGTCTAATGAACCTTTGTTCTCCAGCTCCCGGAGCTGCTTCTTCATCTCCAACAACTCCTTTGGGGATATCCGATAGGGTCGCTTTGAAATAGGAGCTGTCCCTGGTGGGAGGTCAATGACGAACTCCACAGCACGATCGGGGGGCATACCCGGCAATTCCTCGGGGAAGACGTCCGGGTAATCACAAACCACGGGAACTAAATCAACTCCCTGGTCTTGGGTACCACTCATGGCGAAGAGACATCCAGACATGGATGGAGACACAAACTCCACTTCCTTACCGGAGTCGGTGCTAAGGGCAACAGACCGATTGGCACAGTCTATCTTCGCCTTGTGTTGGATTAGCCAGTCCATACCTAGAATCACATCTAACCCCTTTGATTCCAGAACCACTGTATTGACTAGAAAGGATTCCCCACCGATTTCTATCTTAACACCCTCGCAGACTGAGTCGGCCCTTAATTCTGATCCAGGCGTTGCAATAATGAGGGGGGGATGCAATGCGGATGAGGGAACATGGTTCTCATGTACGAATTTGCTGGAAACGAAAGAATGCGATGCTCCTGAATCGAAGAGAACGACGGCAGGAGTTGAGTTGACAGGAAGCGTACCCAGCACCACTTCTGGCGCCTCCTGCGCCTCTTCTGCGGTGACATGATTTACCCTGCCACGGCCAGGGACTTGGGGTTTATGGGGAGCTTGACCTCTAGCTTGTTGGCTTCCTCCTGGCTGTCCTTCTTGCTGCCCTTGCCGCATCTTGGGGCCAAAAGATTGCGCAGTGCGAGGTTGGCGGCAGGTAGTTGCAAAATGTCCCATTCTTCCGCAGTTGTAACACTTCACTTTGCTCAGATCCAACTGCGGTCGCTGCTGTGTTTGCGGCTGGTGCCCTTGCGGTTGGGGACGGGAAACGTACCCCCGCGGCCCTGGGGCATACTGCCCCACTGGACGGGTCGGTGGCGGCTGCCACACCCGAGGTCGCTGGGAACTGCTGGCCGCGGTCTTCATGGCTTCTCGGTCACGCTTGCGGTTTTTCTCAACGACGGATTCCTTGGCTTCCACTTTGATGGCCTTGCCTACCAGGTGTTGGAAATTCTGCACATCAATCGTGGCCAACTTGGCCTGCATCTCATCGTTCAACTTCCCCATGAACTTCTCCACTTTTCTCTTATCTGTAGATACTTCATCCGAGGCATACCGCGCTAAGTGGTTGAACTCCCGGAGAAATTGAGTGACAGGCTTCTTGCCTTGGCGGAGGTCTCGGAATTCTTCCTTTTTCAGTGCCATTATCTCTTCGGGGACATGGAACTCACGGAATCCGGTCTGGAATTCGGCCCATGTGACCACGTGTCCTACCTCTTGCATAGTGAGGAAATTCTCCCACCAATCGGCGGCGGCTCCCTCAAGGTAGTGGGAGGCATAGCTGACCTTGTCGGCCTCGGGGCACTGGGCCAACTGTAGCTTTCTCTCCATTGTCTTGATCCAATTATCCGCTTCTAATGGATCATCAGTCTGATCAAAGGTCGGTGGTTGGGTCCGTTGAAAGTCTCCCAGGCTACCGCGAACCGGACCACCCGCTGCGCCTTGATTGCGCGCGAGTTGCTCCAAGATTCTGTTCTGAGTGATCAGCAGGTCCGCAATGTTAGGCTGCTGAGGAGGAGGTGGCACTGGTTCCCCTTCACGCTCACGGTCTTCAGGTGCGGCTGGCCGTTGGGGAGGAGGTGGTACTGGTTCCTCCTCACGCCCACGGCGTCCACGTGCGGCACCACGAGTTCCAGACGCCATTCTGTTGCAGTCAAGGACAACAGCAAGAACGGATCAAAGTTAGGGAGGCGGAAACAAATGTCTCACACTGGTTCAGTGGGGTATTTATGAACATATAGCATTGTTCCCTACACTTTCACGAGGAGATGAATAGTAGAACAACGATAAGAACGATATTGGATTGCCATAATACGTTCACCTAGTCCATAAGTTAAGGCTGCGGTTTAGATCACCTTACGGTGAACTAAACGTTTCCAAATGCCAAAATTACAGCCCATAATACCCAATTACATGCCTCCAAAAGATTCTTAAACCTAGGGTTCGGTCCGGCTTACATTACAAAATGAGACCATTGACTCGATACTAAATCCAAACAGCACTTCTAAGGGTTTCCTAGTGCTTTTTCATCACACCATAGGTCTCGTAAGCCTCCATTGCTATTCTCCAAGCATCATCTCACTCCTCACCGGATGGTGGGTTGCTAGTGGTGTACCACACCCGCTCTTCCGGGTCTTCTTCTTCTTCTTCGGACAGTGCAGCTTCATCAGTGGGAACTGAGGTGGCTGGCGTCGAGGCATTTGCTTCTGAGGATCTTGGGGTGAAAAGCCGAAGGTACTGTCGGGCTGTCATCCTTTTGCGCGGCTTCGCTCCAGAACTCTCAGGTTGGTTGGTCTTACAAGGTGGAGTCGGGGTTGGCTCCTCCACCGGGACATAAGGGCTCTCGCCGCAAGACTCATCCTCATTCGCCACATGGTATCTCCGGCGCAACTCCATGCGAAGCTTGCGGTTAACTTTTGTCAATCGTTCCACTTCTTGAGTAGCCTTTCCATAATCCTGATACAGCCTGTGGTGCATTACTTCCGCATCAACAATGTGCTGGATCATCTCCAACTCAGTCTCATCATCTTCTTCGCCGTCACTTGGCACTGGTACCCTAATGCTGGCACCTCCATCAGTAATCTGGGGAATGAGACGGAAGGGAGAAAATAGAAAGATCTCGTCGAAGTGATGCCGTAGGTGGAGAACTGCTTTTCTTGAGGCTTCCAATCGGGCATCTTCATCACTGGGTCTAGATGATGTAAAGGTCTGATCCAAGTCCGAGACTTTCACTGCGACCCATGCCATCCAAAAGTGAGTCTTTCCATGAACCTTATAAGTCTTGGCATGGAAGGCAGGGAGTTCTTCCGGGGGCACTCCAAGATATTCCAACATCCTCCACAACAAGGCAGCCCATCCTCCAAGCTGTTGCGGGTCGGTCACAACGTTATACACCATCCTATACAAATTTTTGGGGTTAGAGAGGACAGGGTTAGCCACACAATAAAAACAATGCAATAGAGAAGGACTTCAGAACTAAGAGTGAGGAGGTGAAGAAATAAAAAGCAATCTACTTATTAATTTTAAACATAGGGTTTATGCTTTTAAATAGTTTTGCTGGCCTATCAGCGAGGCGCAGCGGAAGCTCCTATCTAACGACCACCTGCAATTGGCTTCCTACGGTCAGCTCGGCTCTGATACCAAGCTGTCACGGCCCCCAGAATCGCATATGACTAGGGGAACGAGCAGTCGCCAAGGACCGAGGGCATCCGTCGACCGGGTGGCACGGTACCTGCGCCGTACGCACCACAGCGGAGGGACCCGACACCCGACCCACATACCATACGCGCCATACGTCGTATGTATCTATCACTGTGGGTCGAGCCGGCCGGAAGCGACTAGGCTTCCCAGAGCCACACACCATTCCAAGATCCGTGTGAAGATCTAGAGTCGTTCACGAACGCTACCGTGCAGAGTAGAGTCGGAGGAGCCCGGCGGTTCTACCCACACCCTAACCTAGCTCGAAGCTAGTGGGTCGCTCGAAAGCCCGGTAGAACCCACCCACACCCTGCCTGGCCGGCACAGCATCACAGCCAGCGGGTCACTCAACCGAGTTCTCGCTCAACAAAGTAACACAAGGAACGGCCGTAGTCCTTCACGACTACCCATATACTTCATATCATACACGCAATGTATATGGGCAGCCTTGTATAAACAACTTGCATATCACAACAAAACACCACGATATAATACTAAACTATTTGTCCACATCGGACTAGATATTACAGTAATTAAAACATATCCGAGTACGGAGTTAAACAACAGCGGAAAATAGTAAAGGTGTCCCACAGCGGCATGGAGCCGCTGATTTCAAGTTTAACAAAAGAGGTTCCCCGAACCGATCACCAACCGAGGATAAAGCCAAACACTAGACATCGTCGAAGAATTCCTCGACCACTGGCTCACCTGCAATGATCTAGGAAAATCCTAGGTGAGTACAAAGTACTCGCAAGACTTATCCGTGCTTGATTAGATGTCCTACACATACTAGTATAGCATAAAGTAAACATGATGCATAAATGTAAAGAACAAGATCATATCACACCACTCATTCACAAACCAGAATATGAATATTGCCTACCATCCAAATTTCTCCAAATATCTCTACTTAGGGGGGGTGTGATGGCAACCACTCGTCGCATGCGGTTCTCAAATGTAATATGGGCTCGACGGCCAAATATGAAATATGGGGCACAACGGCCAATATGGGACACAACGGCCAAATATGGGGCACAACGGCCCAATATGCACATGGACAGGGTTCCACCACAACCACACCTCAAATTTTAATCTCTCGGACCGTCACCGGCAGCCGATCACCCTGAGTATAGCGAGAGCCTTACCCGTGGAGGTTGCAAAGCTCCACGGGTCTCGGACATGCCTTGACTACACCCCGGCATCGCTGTCGCTAACGTCCACGTGTGACAAGAGTAGTTATCCCATGGAATTACCTTCAGGTTGGTATCGCGACATAAACACTTCCAACGTCTCGTCGCAACATGCTCCTCCAGTGATACCAACGTTTATCCATGGGCCACTTTCCCTTCGACTCTCGTATCTCACTTAAATGGGTTCAAATATTTAATATCTCAATTTGACTTCAACCAACACCTTGACATGTCACAAAACAGGCCCTAGCATGCTAGTTCGTAACCAAGATAGCCAATATCATCATACGACTGAATGAACAGGTACTGAGTAAAAGAAAAGGGTGCAACAAGCTCTGCTTGCCTTCGTAAGACTGTTCTTGTTCTTGTGTCTGCTCGTGAGCCTGGAGGTCTCCTTCTTCGTAATCTAGTGCAAGCCAATTGGATATTGAAGATAAGCAACAATGCAATCAATGAATCCAGCATGTATGCATGGGTGTTGATGCAAGGAATGGTATTACTTAACAATATATCGACATTAGGGTTGATTGGTTGTCCTAAGCTGTATGCATGCTCAGATTCATGCGATTACGAATTAGGGTTTTAGAGGTAATCACCTATGGTGAAGTGGCAATGAACATGCATGTTAATAATTGATTAATATTCTGTACTAATTGACTAGCGCAACTGAAATCAATTAAATCGAAGTTACGATCAATTAGTTATGCACTTGTCGAGTTAGGGTTTACGGGGTTCGACGAATAAAGGAGTTAATACCTAAGACCTATCATGCATGTATTCTTACTGGGATTTCAGTGGTTACATATCGTAGTATATCTTATGAGGATTCCAGAACTATCAAGATCGTCGAAATCGGAGCTAGGGTCATAAACCTAGGGTTTATAGGCCCTCGACAACCCTAAACCTACTACCCTAGATATCAGGATGTGCATGTTTTCAATTTCAAGTTTTGATTCAGCCATCTGGTAGAGAATCTCCTGAGCTTTCCAAATATATAAAATTTTCCAAACTTGGATAAATGGTTCGAAAGTTATGAATGTTTTAAGTTTCATTCAAAATCTGCCCTAAAATTTCGAAACCCTAAATGCTACGGACACCCGAAGGTTACACAGTTCGATCTGAAATTTCTAAACGCACCCGAAAGAGTACCCGGGAATCCCACCCCTTTATCCACGTCAGCTACCCGCGGGTCCCAGCGGTCAGTGGCTCGGGCACTCGGGATCGAATCAGAACCAGCCACGCGTCCCATCCCTTCTCTCCCCCCGCGCTCTCTCTCTTTTCTCTCTCTGGACCGGCCGGAGCCGAGGGCCAGGCGGCGGCGCCTCGCCGGAGAGCTCGCCGTAGGGCGCTCTGGTGCTCGGTTCTACTCGGGAGAAACGGTTACATGCTCGGGAGCTTACCCTGGTGCAGATGCGCGCAAGAGATGGACTCGGGGATGACCGGAGAAGACTGGCGACGGCGAGGGTTGCGGTGGGGCTTCGGTTTACCGGCGTCGGGGCTGCTCCGGTTGGGGATCTGCGAAGAGAAGCACACCGAGACGTTCAGGGGGATGAGTGGGTCCTCAGGAGCAAGAAAGATGGAAAGGGGGAGGACCAGAGGAGCGAGGAGATCTCGTCGGAGTGGATGACCGGAGTTGAAGACGAAGACACGCGCGGGGTCGATTCCAGCACCGACTCGAGCTGCAATAGAGCGAGGGAGGTGAGGGGAGTGGTGAGGAAACTAGAGGGAAGAAAATTAGTTGCTCTAGCTCACCGGGGCGCTGGGGATTGCTCACCGGAGTGGCACCGGAGCTCGGGAAGAAAAGGGGTTGGGCGCTGGAGATTTAGGGTTAGGGTTTCCGATTCGGGAAATGGATGGGGGAATGGAAATGGGCTGTCGGAGAGGGTTTAAATACGGCGGCGAGGGCGCTCGGACCGGCTCTGTCGGAGTCAGGGCGCCGCCCACTCCGGCGTACCGGCGTCGGAGACGTGGAGGGGGAGGCCTGACAGCGGGCCCGGGCGCGCGGCAGAGGAGCGGGGGAAGGCGACCACGCGCGGAGGCGCCTTCGCAGAGGAGAAACGGAGAGAGAGAGGGGTGCGGGCGCGCGCGCGGGGAGAGAATGGGCCGGCCGACTGGGCCGGCCGAGTAGGCCGCCAGCCCGAGTAGGTTAGGGTTCTTCTTTTTATTTTATTTTTGATTTTCTATTTTACAGAATCACCCCCTTTGTTATTTTATGTACCATTCTTGCTCCAAATTTTATGAAATTTTTACAGGGACCTTGATATAATATCTAAGATGTTCTGGGGGGAGTTTGAACTGGTTTGGATGAGGTTTGACCTAGGTTCCCATTCAAAATTCAATTTAGGACTTGATTTGGGATTGGTTTTTGTGGTATTTCATGTGCCAAAATAACTTCAAAAGTTATGAAATTTTGGCAGGGACTTCAAGGTGATTAATGGGACCTACTGTAAGGGTTTGAAATGCTTCGGGCAATGTTTGACTCATGACCCCATTCCATTTCCGACTTAGGGTTTACCCTTCAATTAGGTTTTAAATGCGTCCAGGATTTCTGAAATTTGTCGAGGGTTTAGGGTTTCTACCCTGGGAGCTATGGATGAGCTCATGGGACCTTCTTATCTACTAGGATCTGCTCTGCCACTAAACCCTAATTTCCCGCTCCTTAGGGTTTCCGGATGAGTGACGGGGATTCACCGGAGTGTTTGATGACTTCCTCTACCCTTATTAATGACTTTGTTATTTTGAATATTTCAAATAAATTGATTGGTGTTTGCAACAATCATCCACCGAGGATGAGATATTAACATATTCTATAAAGTACAGTTGATATACAATTAAGTTTAAATAGGGTGTGGTTGATGATAATGCCATGTATGCATGAATGCAGGGCAAGTACCTATTTACCGTAAAGTAGGTATTACACGCATGGGCCGACATGGTCCGTAGTCAGCTTTTGATATGCCGATTGCTTCATTTCGGCACTTGGGCGGCCGACCGGTCCGTATTTTTGAAAATTTCCCACTTCGTATTGTACTTTTGCAATTTACAGCAAAAAAAATATTTTAAAAAAATTCCAGGGAGACCGGTGCTAGCAGGAGTATACCGTGAGAGGGCTCGGGTTTGGTTGAACTCTCAGGCCTTTTCTGGGCAGGCTTATCTATTGCTGTCTATCTATATATTATATTATATTATATTATATTTGAGTTGGTGGTGATGATACGTCATTTAAATTGGTCTTAAAATTTATGTTATTTACGAAAAAACTACCGCCGCCACTCCCATTATCCAACTAAAACAAACAAACAAATAAAATCTCAGATTTTCTCTTCTTCTCCTTCTCTCGTATTCTTCCTTCAAATCCATCGCCACCTCTCAAGTCCGTCTTCTCCCTTCTACTCATGTCCTCCTCTTCGAGCAGCACATGCGTGTTCTGTGGGAGTAGGCGAGCATGGGGAGCTTCTTCTCGCCATCCTCCCCGGCCGTCATCTTCGCCAGCCTGTACATGCAAAGGCTGAAGTCGCGGTTGGTGTCATAAACGATGTCCCTCCACTCAATGTGGCCATCGTCGGCGTGGAGGACGGGAAGAGCGGCCCCACGGAGCGCACAACCATGTTGTTGCTGAGCAGCTGTAGTACACCATGTTGGATGAGCCGAGGACGTCATTGCCTGTACGCGCGCGCATGGGTGACGATGGGCTGCGGTGTGGAACCGTGTGCGTAGCAGTGTGCGCGTGGCCATATACGCATCTATTCGTGTACTCGTTAGAGGAGAGGCACGACAGCATGCTCGTGGGCCACCGGGAGGTGGTGCTCTGGCGCGAGGCGATAGTTGAAGGAGAGCATGACCATGGGAAGCTTCGCAGCATGGCAGAGGCAGCAAGCGTGGAAGTTGGGCCAGGCTCAAGAGCCAATGCAAAAGCCCCCGCCGTGAAAGTAGGCTAGCACGGGTAGCTGCAGCACACCACGGCGGTCCTCCATGAGAAATGAGCGAAGCGGGCCGGGCGAAACATGGTTGGGTGTGGCAACATATCGGGTAGCATTGGCTAAGCCCGGTGATGAAGATTGTGACTTGATATGACACTTCAGTCTCACATGAGCTACAAGGGTGTAAATTTTAGAAATTGAATGAATGAAAACCATGTCATGCTAAGATGTAAAATGTATGTTCGAAGTGGTTTTAGAGCATGTTAAATATATTTCTAATCTGTAGGAAAGCATGACTCTGCGTGGAGTGATAATTTGTTAAAAAAGTGTCTTGTATTGCTTACGTTGTTTACTGTTTATTTTGATAGGATGTTGTTTGTGCTTTGGACCAGGTTTCATTCAAGTAATGAAACCGGGGAGTGATCTCCTTGATACTCTAAAATGGGAAGACGGTAGTGCACGAAGGGGGAGCGATATGAAGCGACACAGAGTCGAATGGGGGCGAAGGCACAGCATTGGTGAAGCCATCACGCCATTAGAACTAAAGTGGAGCTGGGGGCAAAGCCAACTGATAAGGTCAACGCCGCCATCGCCAAATGCAGGGGATGAATATTGGCATAGTCGTCCGTCCCTCACTTCATTATCCATATTAAGGTGATGCCCATGTGCCGAAATCTCTCGCTAAAGGTGACAAGAACCACGTGGAGATTCATCAAAGTTGAAGAAAATAGTAGTGCACGATGGCAAATTGATAGGGAGTGGAGCTCGGCCACATCGCATCATCAATGGAGCTAGAGGCAGAGTTGAAGGACTGGAAGTAGAAAGGAAGAGATAAGAAAGATGTTGTGTTATCTTCTTACGTGGTGGAGTGGACAAGGAGACGTGCGGCGGGGATGAAGGAAATATGTGAGATGTGCATAGTCTATGGAGAGGGGCAAAGCGTGAGAAAAAAGCTGGTATTTGTCACATCTTGATTAGAAACAACACTAGATGCATGTGTTCACTGAATAAAATAACATTTTACTCAATGTCTATATACATCTTTTTATTGTTCCGTAGCAACGCACGGGCACCCTACTAGTGACACTAAAAAGTCACAA
The DNA here is from genome assembly GCA_019208055.1 of Stipa capillata. Lineage (NCBI taxonomy): Eukaryota > Viridiplantae > Streptophyta > Magnoliopsida > Poales > Poaceae > Stipa > Stipa capillata. Next base: position 208,449 of record JAGXJF010002491.1, read on the forward strand.
GGCTTCTAAAATGGTTAGTTTATGATTAACTATGATGATAAGTCACTTAAATTTTATATTGGTAGTCAAAAGATTGATTTGAGGTGCTTCTCGAGCTAATGCTTTTCACCTTTCTGAGAATGCCCTCGAAGTTGAGAAGAATTACCTGCAATTGCCGTTAGTTATATATCAGACCAATCCTCTTTTCTCCTGCCTTCCTCACGCCCGAGCCGCTCGGGCCTTCTCTCCCCTCTCACGCACGACCTCACTTCTCCCTCCGCCTCTCCCCAAGGAGCCAGCCTACGTCCTCCGCCCCTCCCAGCGCACCTCCCCTCCTCCGCCAGCCTAAGCCCCCTCCCCACCACCCCTCTAGCCCGTCGCCCCTCCTCCCAGGCGGAGGTGACCGGATCTGCGCCGCTGGGAGCCCAGGTCGCTGGCCCGAAGCCCAGATCTCCGAGGTGGCTTCCAGCTCACCTGTGCCAGCCGCTGCCTTCGCCGTCGCCACTATCTCCACCACGAAGAGCTCGCCTCCAGTTGCCTCTGCCTCCAGCAAAACGTCGACGGCCAGCTCTCCGACGCAGGCGGCCACCTAGTCCCCTCCCCACGACTGGCCTCCTTCCCATCCTGCCAAGGTGATTCGGTAGATTCATTGTTTCTTCCTCGCAAAAATAAAACAAAATTGTTGTTTGTTGCATCCCACGTGAAGTGCAGGTTAATTTAGTTGATTAGTTTGTAGATAAGCATGCATGATTTTGTGTATGATGATGGGTAGAAATATCAAAGGTTGTGTATATGATGATTTTAGGGGATGGACAGAATAAGATCAGAACAAAACGCTACAGCAGATGGACAAGAACTACTTAACAAGACACATACTGACTCCATTTGCATTGAGAAAGTGGCATTCTACTGTCATTCTACTGTCAGTATTACTAAGTGCTTAGTTGCTTCACTGCACTTATAGCACTTGGTGTAAAATGGTTTGGATATACAGAGCATATCTGCGGCCTAAACTCTTTTATTGATGTCTAATCATTATGTGGCTGTTTAGAAATTCAGATATATGATGATTATGATGATTATATGGCTGTTCAGAATTTCAGAAATTATGATATACGATGATTATGTATTTATGTGGCTATTCAAGTTTGTATGATACATGCTGATTATCAAGAAGTCTTGTTTTGAGGGATCCACTAACTTTTTTCTACAAATTATTACTTGATTATTTGCAGTGAGTTGTAGTTCAGGATCCGACGTCCTGTCTGTGGTTGTTCAGATAAAAAGCATCTTCATTGACCCGTGAAAACACAAAAAGCTGAATGCTAAATTGAAGTACTAGAAAGTATTGTTTTTGTTGATGGATCAAAAATGTTAGTGTGTTCATGAGCTTTTGTTTTATTATGATTGTAATAGTGTGATTCATTTAAACAGCAAACAAATAAAGTTTAGGGTTACTATGGACTTTCCACAATTTATTATAGCTCATAAGCTCAAATATCAAAAACAGTTTAAAAGGGGCCAAGAGCTTGTCAGGGCTTCCTCACACCGGAGCTCCTGGGGCCATTAAGTTTAAGCTAGCTTATACACAAGTCGAAGTCATCTAGAAAGGGGCATGAGTTTCTCTGGGCCGAACTAGAAAGGTTATAATTACAATATTCTTCGGAAGTGATAAACTCAGAATCATAACTAATGTTTGTCTTAAGGATTAAGATATCGGTTTAAAGGAAAGGATTAAATTGACGAATGAACTATATGTAGAGATGTATTATGTTTTGGAGGTGAAATCTTCCATACATATTATACTTAGTATGATATCAGGTCTAAATACATAAAGATAAAATAAAGATTTAATTATGGAGCGGTATACCTTTTAATCAACTGACTTATCATCATCGTTGAGGTTAAGGTGGTCATTTGTTTGCATAGAGGTGCAGATGGGCTTATTTTTCACCATGTCAATTTTCTTAAGCATGTTTTTCACGTACTTTGTTTGACATATAAACGCCTTCTCCTTAAGTTGCTTGAATTGAAATTCGAGAAATAATTGCAACTCCCCCTGCATTGACATCTCGAACTTCTTTTCTATCATTTTTTCAAATTCTTTACTAAATACTTGTTATTAAGACTGAAGATAATATAATCAATATATATTTGGTACATAAATAAGCCATTGTAACCTTCTTAGCGAAAAGAGTAGTAACAGCCTCCCCAACTACAAACCCTTTCTTGACTAGAAAATTCCTAAGGCACTCGTACAATGCACGTGAGGTCACTCGTACAATGCATGTGAGGCTTGCTTGAGCCCATATATTGCCTTGTGGAATTTATGGACATGATTAAGAAACTTGGGATCCTTGAATCTAGGAGGTGAAGCTACATATACTAGCTTGAAAATTGGTCCATTCAAGAATGCACTCTTGACATCCATTTGATATAATTTGAATCTTGCACAAAAAAGAATGCACTCTTGACATCCATTTGATATAATTTGAACCTTGCACAACTAAGTGAGCCTTTTTCAGGACAACTTGGCAATCTTTATCTTGCTTGCTTTGGAATTTCTAGTTGGTGTAATGATGTTTTCATTTGGCCTTTCCATCAAGGACTATACTTGATTTCGAGTGAAATTTTAGAGTTCTTTATGTATGGTGTTCACTCAATCCAGATCTTCAAGTGTTTCTTCTACCTTAACGGATCCGAAACAAGAACCAAAAGAGTAATGCTCACAAAAATTTGCAACACGTGAGCGATTGGTTACTCCCCTATTCATATCACCAAGTATGTTGTCGACGGGATGATCACGTTGAACACCTTAATGCACTCAGAGATGTAGTAGAACTTGTTGAGTTTGTTCTTTCTCTTTTGCTTATTACTCCACGTTGCAGTTGAGTCTTGTATGGAATTGGAGGACTCAACTTGCATGAAAGGTGTTGGAGTAGGTTGAGTCTCCATGGTCTCCGTAGGCTTGATCTCACGAATCGACATATTTTTTGATAGCTTGAGATGGATCATCATCACCTATGTCATTTGGATCAACTTGCTCTAGTTACGAGCCATTAGTTTTATCAAATTGTACATGATACAATTTCGCAACTCAATCGGAGTTTTGTTGAATACTCGGTAAGTGTGCAAATTTGAGCCATATCCAATCATGAAAGTTCCATCACATTTAGAGCAAATTTAGTTTTCTTGTTCAATATGAAACATGCTACCAAATACTCAGAAGTAGCTCATATGGAGTCTTCTTCAAGAGATGGTGAAGATACGTGAGGACTTGAGAGTAACTCCCAGACCCCCACCCTTCGCGGTATTCTTTATCAGTCCCAAGACATGCTAACAAAACATAGTTGAAATAATAACATAACGCATATCACATAGTTTATTACAAGAAAAATGTTCACATGATAAGCCATGTGGCTAATACGGTAACTAGGCCTTATGTCATTTATAATTCAGAAACACAGCGGTAAATATAAAAATAACGTAGGGGTCTTCATCACAGCCACTGGCAACCGAACGAAGTGCAGCATAACTCTATTCCTCAACATTGTCATAGTAATCTTGATAGTCTTCAACTTCATCTTCATAAACATCTGAACATGCCCAAAAATAAACATGTTTGATGAGTACTTCACGTACCCGGCGTGCCCTCTCTTTAGGGAAACCTAATGCTACATGTAGGCTTTAAACAAGGGAAGCCTTGCTGACTTGTTTTGCGTAAAAACATTTTAACAGTTGAAATACTTTATTAGATTCAAATGCATGTTTAAGATTAAAAAGTTTTTAATCAAGGGTATAATAGTGAAGGTTCCAACCACCAACTCATATCGAGTAAGGTCTAAGCCTTAATTTTGATCACAGATTCTGACCACCATTTTTAATTGAGCAAGGACTAACCCATTGGCCCAACAATAGGTTATAACCACTTATACTTAGAGGGAACAGAAGTTGAGAAGAAAAGAAGACAGGTTCCTTGGCATGATTGGATCATTGTGTCGTCTGTTACCGTGGACATAGCTAATCAATTAGTTTTATACTCTGTAGAGGTTGTACACTTTACCCACATAACACAATCTCATCTTGTTGCCACTAGCCATCACTGATGTAGTACACACCCATCGGTGTACCAGTAGAGAGATCATGACGAAGTCTTTCAATAGGCTATACTTGAATGTAAACATGCTCAGTAGGTTTCAATACGGACGGAGTACACCCTCACATTCTGGACCCCCTTTGGTGTCGAGGGTCGTGTCCAACCCATATCCCGTTTGCGATACAGCGATCCCAACATCAATCATAAACTATTTACTTAACTAAGTCAGAGCCATATAACATGCAGTTGCACTTAGTTCACAATTATCAGTCAAATATGTATATCAGTCCTTAAAAGATGCAGCAACATGACACACCTTAGAGTAGAGTTTTAATAGAGTTTTAGACAAAAAGAATATCAACAGAGTGATAATGACTCCAACATGGAATATTCCTCGCAGGAGAAATATCAAAAGGTACTACTTTGCATGGCTAAGCATTATTAACTTTATATTAAAAAGATATCTACTCTAAGATCAAAACTAGGTGTCGGAGTATTATTC
>JAGXJF010002492.1:0-51786 GCA_019208055.1 Stipa capillata
TAAAGGAAAAGATTCACCTTTTCATGCCATGCCTTGGCTACATATGGATCCATACATGTGTCTCTTGGAGTTGAATAGCTTGATGACATGTTATCCGTGGGTTGCTCCGCATCAGAGTGTCTTGTGCAGTGTAACCGCAATGTCACAATGGTGATGATGCTCTATTGCGGTTACACTGCACAAGAAAACTACATACTGATATTGCATTCCAATGCTTCTATCGCATTCTAGTGAGTCCATTTGTAGTAAGTGTGTAAACACTCTTGCTAGCACTCTAGATAGTTCGTTTCCATATGAAAGTGAGATGTGCAAAATTCTTTAGCAACTTTTGTGATGTCGAATGTATTGTACATATATATATATTTGAGATGTGGTCTTGAAGGCTGCATTGGAGGGTGTTGCGCCTAAGGGTACCCAACCATCTGCACCAAAAGTGTTATGCCCAACGAAACCCAATCAGTTGCACTGGAGGATGTTACGCCTAAGGAAACCCAACCACTCATATCACGGCGTAGCGATCCGAGTCCGGTCAATCCTCTGAAAAAACCCGAGGACGACGAGGCCAAGGCAGCAAGAAACAGAAGGCTGATAGCACCAGTAAGGCTTTATCATATTCATCAGAACAGTACTATTCTCCTGCCCCTTTAGCCCAGAAATACAAATGGGGTGAGCCACTCCTCCCGGAGCTTCAACTAAATAATTTGGCCCAGCAAATCAGACTTCTACGTAATCACTACATGCAAGAATCCACAAAGCCTGGTGCTGAGCAGTACATCACGGTTAGAGTGCCACCTAAGTACAATTTCTTCGATGAAGTTGGGACTGGTACGTTTGACGTCAACTATGAAGACCTGTTCAGTCTCTATACCTTTGACAGACTCGACGCTAACATCATGAGGGTTTGGACGCTCCACATGGTCCAAGAGATCAGGCGCTTGAATGCAAACATTGGACTGATCGATCCATACCTATTCAACTAGAGGGTGCTCAACAAGAATGCAGAGATGGCCATGCAGTTCCTTGCGAAAACATGGCTCGCCCAAAGGACCAAGGATTACATAATGTTTGCCTACAATCCACCGTAGGTTCTTTAGTACTGTCTAAATCTTCAATTTATGCACTTAGCTAGGTGTTTACATCTCACTTTTGACCATGATGTCGTGTATGCAGCGACCACTGGGTACTTGTGGTTATCGTTGGAGCATGGAACAAGGTCTTTTACTTTGATTCCATAATGAAAATGAAACGTGACTTCTCGATGATACGAAACTGCATCGACGATGCCTTCGTGATCTATAAGGCGTCGGGAGGGGTTAATTACAAGGTAAGGGGAGCAAAAATGTTCACACATAAATTTGATTTCCCGTGCAAACAAGAATGAGAAGCAACGAACACATGTAGGTTCCACGTTTGCACGCACATGGAGGCGGCTGCCCTAGCGTGGACTAAATGTGGAGTACGTAAGGTATTGATGGATCTAATATCTACATCGACAGTCTATTTAATACCTACTTTGTTTCCATATGAAATTAATGTTGTTCTCATTTTTTCACAGGTATTTCATATTAACACGCAAGAGCAATTTGATGCAAGCCAGGACTTTACACGCATGTTGGCACGCTTCGCATATTTCTTCAACAATTTTCTAGTAAACCCTGCCGGTGAATTCTACTCTGGCGTACACCCATCTACATAAATTTACTCAAACTAATTCTGTATTGCTCTTTTCTAAAGTTTAGACTTGTCAGATTTGAGATGTCAAACATATTTGAGATGTGACAAATTGTTTAGCCAATTGTGCGGTGTTAGAGTGTGTTGTATATTTGAATGGACTTGTCAAAACTGAGAAGTCAAATTGAAATAATTCTTTGATTCCTATTCTACACTGCATATATGCTTGTGATATATGTCCTGTGCATGCTGGGGCTGTATAGAGGCTGTGCAGCTAGGGTATATTTTGTTTTTCAGAGGGCATGGCTAGTAAAATGACCTGAGGCTAGCCAGGAGGAAGCAGGAAAACCCTGCCTGGTTGGTACTTACCATCGCTGACGGGTGCCTTTCCACCCGTCCGTGATGATCTCCATCAGAGTTGACGAAATATCATCAAGGACGGATAAAAAAGGACCTGTCAGTGATGAAATATCATCAAGGACGGGTAAAAATAGTACCCGTCAGTGATGGCAGCATTATTGCTGACAGGTCGATATTCTACCCGTCCGTGATGATGTATCATCAAGGACAGGTGAAAATAGCACCCGTCAGTGATGGTGTCACTATCACTGACGGTTCGATATATTACCCGTCCGTGATGAATGTCATCACGGACGGGTGAAATAAGCACCCGTCAGTGCTCATAGAACTATCACTGACGGGTCTATACTCTACCCGTCCGTGATGATATTTTCGTCACCTCTGATGTATACTCATCACGGACGGGTTGGATGTGTACCCGTCAGTGATGATTACCTTTCGTCACCTGTGAAAACGTCATCACGGATGGGTAGAAAAAGTACCCGTCAGTGATGACTCTACCATCACGGACGGGTTAGTATTTAACCCGTTAGTGATGACCTTTATCACAGATGGGTAAATTACCCGTCACTGATAATACAAGTCATTACTGACCTTTAGTTGCTGACGGGCCAAAAACCAGTCTACCCGTCAGTATTGACATGTTCTGTAGTAGTGATACCTATACAGATTTCATATGCTTCAACTATTGGATCTATCATGTATGCCATGTTATGTACTCAACCACGTGTTTCATATGCTCTAAGTGTTACAAGCAGATACCAGTTTGATCCAGGTAAATGTCACTAGACAGCTGTCAAGAATATCCTTAAGTATTTGAGAAGGACTAAGGATATGTCCCTTGTCTATGGTGGTGAGGAAGAGCTCGTTCTAAATGGTTACACTGATGCAAGCTTCCAAACCAATAAAGATGATTATCGTTCGCAATTTGGGTTTGTCTTCATTTTGAATGGAGGAGTAGTTAGTTGGAAAAGTTCCAAGCAAGAGATAGTTGTTGATTCTATGATAGAGGCCCAGTATATTGCGACTTCTGAAGCTGCAAAGGAAGGTATTTGGATGAGGAACCTGATCACTAAACTAGGTATGCTTCCAAGTGCGTTGAACCTGATGGATCTCTATTGTGATAACAATGGTGCCATCGCACAGGCTAAAGAATCAAGGTCTCACCAGAAGTCCAAACACATACTCAGGCGATATCACTTGATACGAGAAAACATAGAGAGAGGTGATGTCAAGATCTGCAAAGTACACATGGATTTGAATGTCGCTGATCTATTGACAAAGCCTATCCTGCAGTCGAAGCATGAGGCGTACACAAGAGCTATTGGTATTAGATACCTAAATGATTGGCTACGCAAGTGGGAGACTGTTGGAAATATGCCCTAGAGGCAATCATAGTGATGATTGTATTCTCTTATGTTCATAATTTATCACTATGTTGTTCTAATAATATCATTAATGTGGATTAACAAGTACATGACTTTTACATACAACTCCATACTTATCTATATGATGATTGTTCTAAAAGGATCCCTAGTCGATAAACATATGAGGACACATATGTATAGACTATCATATATATTGGTTGATAACCATGTTTCTCAAGTCATAGATATGGAGATACCAAACTAATAATATGGACACATGTTAGAAAACATGGGGTTGGATCGACCCACCATGAGACATTGCGGGAACGTCGGTTTCTCCATAGCATCAGTTTGTCTTATATACAATGTGTATACTATATCCTTAGACTTGAGATGGTTATATATTCTTGAGATGTGGGATGCCTTAATTAGGAGTTATCAAATGCTATTCCGTAACTGGGTAGTTATAAAGGTAGCTTTCATGTTTGTCACAAAGTTTGCTACAAGGCATGAGCGATCAAGATGGGATTTGCCCCTCCAGAAAACAGGAGACATATCTAGGCCTCTTGAGTGATTGGATCTAGAAATGCATATCCATGCTATGGTTAAAAAGTTAGCCATGTTCAGGGACTCTGAGTCACGGGATCAAGAAAGAGTGGTTATGCTATCCAAACAAGCATTACATTTGCTCGCCTTGAGTTTGACCGATATCGTGAGGCAAAAGGAAATGCATATGACTACACATTGTAAAGGTTCATCCCATATGATCTTTGTGTATATTTGGAGTCGGCATGTTCTACTAGGGACCGCTACCGATCATTGGTCGAATGCGAGTATTTGGACCATGTCAAATATATATGAACCTATAGGGTCGCACGCTTAAAGGACTGAAATCGGAAACTGATTCGATCCAGAGGAAAATAGAGAAAGAGGAAAGGAGGTGCAATGGCTAGAGAGGGTTCAAATGGGCCTTCCTCCCCTAGGCCCAGTAGGGGTTTCCATATGGTTTAGTCCCACCTAGCTTGTGGAAAGAGGAGGGGTCCCTTGTTGGTTTTTCCTTCCTCTACTGAATTGGTGAGAAGCTATCACTTCCGTCTCAATGGTTCCAATCCCGTATGCATGGATACCTTGGAGACGTCGTTGCTTTGGCGCTAGGATAATCCGCTCGAACCACAAGAAGGAGGTAGTATGACTACTCTGCACCGACACGCGATATCGACTCTACTTCCGCTACGGGTCTGCGTGTCTACTGGTTATCTTGTGATCTATAACTTGTGATGGTTCCTTGGTTATGTGGTAGAAAATTTTGAATTATGCTATCGTAGCCTACCCATAACCTAACAGACCAAACAGGCACCCCAGGTCATGTCGACCCACCATAGCAGGTCACTGAAGCCTACTACCTCATGGTCTATGTGCATCGCCCACCCAACCGGCATCGTGGATGGCTTGACCAATTGCAGCTCGACTTGGGTGTAGTGGTAGGTGTCACAATTAGGGTCCACGAAGTGGGCAGGGATGAAGAGGTGGGAGGTGCATCGCCGCTGGGGATGGGTGTGTGGTGACGTGGTGCTCGGCTTGAGAAGAGAAACATGGCTGCTCTACTCTCTTACAGGCTAGCTAGGGCACCGTATAGAGCGTGCCGTCCTCAGCGGTGGTGTGCAGGGCGATGACGGCAGGTGGGCAAGCAGTCTGGCAAGGGCAGCATAGGCACAGGCCAGGTACAGGGTAGTGATAGAACCGTGGGACTGCAGCATGGATGTGCGATGCCAAGCGGGTAGACAGGCAGGCCGGTAGGGCCAAGGCACGATGGCGGGCTGGTAGTCGGTAGGAAGATGTGTGACGGCGATGGTGTGTTGCTGAGAGAAAAGGCAGGAAGGGGATCAAGTTGATCGATTGGAACAAGGGGATCGAATCGATCGATTTGAGCCCTGATGCCTATGCCCGACTCGATCGGGAGATGTGGGCCGGACTTGTGAAGATCACAAAATTTGTATAAACTTCATCCAACTTTCATGTTAACTTCATCAAATTTGAGCAAAATTTTAGAATATATACTCTAAGATTTTTACTAACTATTGATCTTGCGTTCTAATGCTATTGCATGCAATTGTAACAAATCAACTCGACCTGACATTCGAGCAAACTGGTTGGGAGAGATCCAACATGCATGTATAGAATGAATATTGTCGAGGAAGTTAAAATTAACTATCATTTCACCGCATACTCTTTAGCACCCCGTTCTATCTCTCTCCCCTCCATGCGCACACACATTCTAGTGTAACATGCATGCATATTGGTCAATTAGGGGCTTCTGTCGTATGATACCTCAAACATTCAAACAAAATTAATGCCTGCTTATCAGATTTAAAGTGGGGTCACGTAGTGACCTTGGAATCTAACCATCGAACCAGAGATCATGGAGGAAATCAAAATTGACTAGCCATCCCGCCTGCTTACTCTTTAGGACCCCGGTCTATCTCTCTACTCCGTACACACAACCATTATAGTGTTACATTAATGTTGGTTAATTAGGCGCGTCCGTCCTATGGTACTCCAAATATGTCAACAAAATTTATTGCATGCTTATAAGGTTTAAAGCGGAGTTACAAAGTGACCTTCCAATCTAACCATCAGACCGAAGATCAGAGACCAAAGATGAGTCTACGGGGGTGTTTGGGACAACTCCAACTCCTAGCTTCACATCAGATTTAAAGATTAAAAGCTAAAATAAAGTGGTTTATATATCCACTTTTAATATACAATGTCAATAAAATATGACTTCTAACCATCTTCGATGTACCTCTAACTCTAGCTCCACAAAAAAGTGAAGCTATGAAAACCCAGCTTCACTTTTTCGTGGAGCTAGAGCTGTCCCAAACACCCCCTACATCATCGGAAAGACTATTCATCTCACTTGCTCACTCTTTAGGACCTCGGCCTATCTCTCTCCCCTCCGTACAAACACACATCCTAGTGTAACATGAAAGCGGTTAATTAGGCGCGTCCGTCCTATGATACTCCAAGCATGCCAACAAACTTGATGCATGCTTATAAGGTTTAGTGGGATTACAAAATGACATTCCAATCTAACCATCAGACCGGAGATCATAGACCACAGGGGATGAAGACTAGCGAACATACATATAGGTGTACGGACACATATTCTAGTGTAACATTATGCACGCGAGGAAACAGAGGACGACTAATGTACGACATACATATAGGTGTACAGATGACGAAGAGATCGAGGATGGATGATGTTGAGGGAGGTCGTCCCAACGACCCAGCCAAGGTACCCTAAGTTTTTCCTCCAGCAATACTAACTCTAGATCCAATCTTTGTAAGTGTGCAGGAATGCAAGCAGCGCCCGGACGAGGTGGTTTATGCCCAGGAGTGCAAGCAGCACCCGAATGAGGTGTGGGAGCGACGCCCGGACGAGATGCAACGTCGACGGGGGGCGATGTGGGCCACGGGAAGAGTGCCAAAGTTCTAGGAGGAATGACACTCCAACCCAGACAGAGGTCGGCAATGCATGGAGGAGGGCATTGGACAGGGTGGCGGCCCGTACCGGCGAGGCGTATCTAGCATATGTCGGCGCATATAGTAGGTAGAGGCAAGAGGAAGAATACGTCAGCCCCGAGGACCGTAGCGTAAAGCAGGATATGGCCGTAAACTGCCTAAGGGCAGGTATGTACATTCACTTGTAAGTCGCTCCTGTCTATATAAGGACAGGATGGCATCCCCAAAAAAGTGGGAGACCAATAAGAAATTCTTCCGACAATCTCCAGCTACTTTCTTGTTATGTTTTCCATATTAATCTTGGGCAAAAATTCTGGTTAGGCAGTAGCAATCGCAAATGCTGCCAAGCATCTCGTCCCCTTAGCATCTCGGTCAGCTGATCCGGGGTGCCCAAAGTTTACTGTCTGAGGGTGACTTCGTCGACAGTTGGCACCGGCCGTGGGGATAGACTGAAGGCGACATCTTTGCAAGCTACTGCCACACTAACACTATGCTGCCTCGAGCTTGGAGGGGATCGACAGGAACAAAGTGGAAGGAAATCGCAAGTGGAGAGGCTGGCGATATTGTATCCGATAGGCGAGACATTCCACAATAAAAAAGGGACAAAGAATTGCTGAAGGAGATACACTGGGGGCTCTGTGGTTCGCACCTAGCCCCCAGATCCCTCATCGCCAGAGCATATCATGCAGGGTTCTGTGGGCCGAGCGAGCCACTATCCCGCCTTAGGTCACTGTGAAGCTCAACGTTGCGCCCCTAGGGACGATGTACGCGCCACGAGTCAACCCGCCCTTAGCGGCGACACGTGCCACACTATTCTGCCTTACGTGGCCACGAAGCTCAACACTGCGCCCCTAAGGATGACGTACGCGTCACGACTTGACCCGCTCTCAGCGGCGACGTGAGCCACTATTTCACCTTAGGTGGCTGCGAAGCTCAACTCCGCGCCCCTAAGGATGACGTACGCACCACGACTCGACCTGCTCTCAGTGGCGACGCGAGCCACTATTCCACCTTAGGTGGCCGCGAAGCTCAAAGCCGTGCCCATAAGGACGACGTACATGCTGCGGCTCAACCCGCTCTTAGCAGCGACGCGAGCCACTATTCCACCTTAGTTGGCTGTGAAGCTCAAGACCGTGCCCCTAAGGACGACGTACGTGCCGCGGCTCGACCCGCTCTCAGCGGTGACGCAAGCCACTATCCCGTCTTAGGTGGCCGTGAAGCTCAACGCTGTGCCCCTAAGGATGACGTACGCACCGTGACTCGACCTACTCTTAGTGGCGACGCAAGCCACTATCCCGCCTTAGGTGGCCCCTAAGGGACGACGTACGTGCCATGACTCGACACTCAACGTGCCCTCGACGGTGACGCGTGCCTCCTTCTTGTCTTAGGTAGCCACGAAGCACAAAGCCGCGCCCCTAGTTATGATGTTCTCGCCGCGACTCGACCCGCCCCCAGCGATGACACGTGCCTCATTCTCGTCTTAGGCGGCCACGAAGCGCGAAACTGCGCCCCTAGTTACGACGTTCTCGCCGCAACTCGACCTACCCCCGGCGCCAACATGTGCCTCATTCTCATCGTAGGCGGCCACGAGGCGCAAAGCCACGCCCCTAGGTATGACGTTCTCGCTGCGACTCGTTCTCGTCCTAGTGCCCCACAGTGACTTGACCCGATGTGCACCCCCAGTGGTGAATAATCGCTCCCCCCCTCCTAGCGTATCTACAGAAGGTTTCATTTCTCATCACCTAAACCCTGAGAGCATTACAAACATCAGAAGCATGTCGTTGTAAACAACATCAGAGACAACAAGTCGGCAGAGCCGAGAGCAAAGGGATGAGGATACATTAATCGCAACATCAACTTACAATCAGTCTGCAGTGATCGCAAATATTTCGCGATCACTGTTTATTTTGGAGGGTGGAGGGGTTTACCTCCACATCAAATCACAATAGCCCAATGTCTGGGGCATAGCTAGGAGGGGGAGGTTGTCTACATTTATTCTCCATTATCATGTCTCGGCATCCTTGGCTAGATCGGCAGCGAGGGCTAAAAGGAACAAGTCGCTCCCCTCGGCCGACGTCATCTCCATGGTGACATGCTCTGTAGGTTCCTCGTTGTAGTAATAGTCCCACTTCCCTTAGCCCATAGGCTAAGCGAGCAATGTTTGCATGACATTGCCACAAGGGGACGAGTCCCACGTCGCCCGGCAAATGATTTATATCGTGAAGGCAAGTTCTGCAAGCAAGCACGATAGAAAATGAACATCACAATTGGAATCATCCATCAAAATATTAGGTCATACCACAGATAAAGAAAGTTCCACCGTAGGGTAGGGCGAGGTTCACAATTGGCCATAGGCGGCAAAACGATGTCGACGCAGCAACGGGAAAGGAAAGAGTTAAGCTCGAAGAGCATATGGCTGGGGCAGCCTCTAAACCTCGTGAAGATGGGACAATTCAGTAGGGGCTCCGCTCGATGAACCCTTGGCGACTTTGGGGCTTCCCCCACCGGTCGACACCATCTAGGACTTCTAGATGCCTTCGACGTATTTGCTCCCTTTTTTGCGAATACCCTAGACTGTGGTCATGAAGGCGTCGGCCTCACTCTTAAACTTGTCGTGGACAAAAGTAACTTCGGAGGTCTTCGGGGCGACGTAACCCGGGGTCGAGAAGACGGAGGGTTCAGTGCGGGTCGTAGGTAGGTGCATCCGAGGGAGAGCTCCACGGCAGCCCAGTTGTTGTCCTGTGCAAACACGAAGCTAGCAAGATGAGTATCGCGGCAAACCATTGTCACCCACTGTATTCCCTCCATGGTCACGGTTTCTGCGTCTGTGAAATCAAAATCATCAGCTTCGACACTGACCCCACCAGTGGCCAAACCTGTGGCATGACACAAGGGGCGAATTAGCTTTGAAACCTAGCTATCCCGCTCTGCGAAGCGGCCGAGTCTTTCATGCACCATCTCGAGGTCTTCCTGGAGTTGATCGACCTCCTTGAGGACCGAAGAAGATCTGACCTTGTTGGAGGGGTCCGTCCGAACGACCCGGCTGAGGAACCCCCAAAACATCTCACTAGGCGAACTGATCATACGATGGTGTTTTTTGGTGTTGATGTGTGCAAGACGACGTACGGAGAGGGCGCTTGGTTGGGCGACGTGTCAGACAAGGTACTGGAGTGGCCTCGAGATGAGTTGATCCAAGCATGAAGGTTGACGTGTGGGAGAGGCTGGGATGTCAGGCCCAGGGCGGCCCCCCTCCTCGCCTATCGGAGATGGCGTGGAAGGTGTCAGCACGCCTGCAGTCCCTGGCCATCCGATCGGAATAGGAGACGATGCGGTGGCGAGCCAGGGGGACAAGCACCGCCGGCACCTGGGAACGGAGCGAGCACCCAAATCCCGATGGGCAAGATGGAAGAGTTCTGACACCAGGCCGAGGAGGCTACGAAGAGGGCGAAGGCGATGCAGGCGCGGCTGTAGGCGATGGAACTTGAAGTCCTCAAGGCAACCGTACAGTCCCAGCAGGTGGCTGACCTGTACTGCACCCAGCTCGGTAACATGCAGGTGTTGGCAACTCCTCCGCCGCCGCCCGAGGCCCACGCCGCAGAGAACTTGCACCGTCAGGTAGCTAAGGGGTGGACTGTTGCATGAGAGGATACATGCATCGATGTGCCGGCCGCTGAAGCCCTTCTCCGAGAGCTGAACGAGGTCCGAGCACGGGCGATGGTCTTCGCGAGCGACGCGCATCACGAAGCGGCACACCTCCGAGCTACCATACAGTAGAACCAACAGGTCGCCCGTGCCACCGTCCGCAACTACGAGGGCGGACCGAGTTCCCAAGGGAACCCAAACGTCAGCCAACGCCCAGGGAAAGCTCACGTCAACTAGCCCCAGTTGCACGTCAATCTCCACTCGCATGTTCCAGAAGTCATCGACCTTACCAGCATGGCTAGTCCCCTGAGTCTGGGACTCATGGTAGTCCCGTTCCCACCCAAGTTCTGCCCAGCCAATTTGCCAAAATACACAGGCACAACTGATCCAGTATAGTACACAAGAGTGTACGAGGCAGCGGTAATGGCGGCGGGGGGAGGAGAGGCTATCATGGTGAAAAGGTTTCTCCTTGCCCTCACCGGCATCGCCCAAGCATGGTACCTTGGCCTGGAGCCCCAGACGATGTATTCCTGGGAGCAGCTGCGTGACAAGCTCCATGGGCACTTCCAGGGATGCCACAACAAGGAAGTGAAGATCGACCGAGAAGCGTCAGGCCGGGCGGCGTTCCGTACTAGCAAGGAGCATTGAGTATATGCTAGCGAATATAGTAGGTAGAGGCGAGGCAAATAAAGTAAGAGCTAGCCCCATCATGTGTAATGTAAATCAAGGTAAAACCGCAAACTGCCTAGGGGCAGGTGCGTACATTCACTTGCAGATGGCCCCTACTTATAAAAAGGGCGGGGCGCCTTCCGCTGAGGACAGGAAGAAAAACAGAGAACCACACTCTTTTCAGGCGACGTCTCGTTTCATTTTCCATTGCATTTTTCGCATTAATCTAGAGGTTTGAGGGTAGTCACTGGAGCTGCTTTGGTCATCCCCTTAGTACTTCAGTCTTGAGAACCAAGGTGCCCTAAGTTTATTGTCTGAGGGCGACTTCATCGATAGACCTGTTCCTCGAAAAGCAACGCAGTAGCAGTCTCGGCCTTCCCCCTTTTAGTGGCAAAGTCACTCTCCACCCCCATCGCCCGTAGCCGCTCGTCAGCAAAACTGGCCTCGAGCTTATCTTCTCCGAGGCAAGGTTCTCCTCAACTTTAGTAGCATGATCCTGTCCCGTCACGAGTTCAGCCCCAAGCCTTTCCACCTCCCTCACCTTGGCTTCCAGGCAGCCAGTGAGATCGGCATTCTTCTTTGCTTCAGCGTCTAGGACGGCGAGGACATTGGCCGTCCGTGCTCTTTCCTCGGTCGAACTTCCTTCTACCTCACTCCTGCAGGCTTCCAGCATTGACAATCTCTCTGCCGTGAACAGGCACTAGAAGAAAATGAAAAAGGGTTTAGTCTGGGTTCAGAGGGTAAAGTAAACAAGAGGTTCATCACGACACATTCAAAGCCGTGACTCTAGTGGTCACGCCGATTTGCGTAGCCGACATGCCAGCGAATCTCGCAGTCACGTTGTCCTCTGATAGTCGCAGACTCAGGTGGCTTACGAGTTCTAGTTCTAGTGGAGAGGCGATGAGGAAGTCCAAGTCGAGCCGTCCCAAGAAGGTCGTGTCGAGAGATCCTCGGCCTTTGGCATCCTATGTCGAGCTCGGGGTGGAGGACAACACCATCGGTTGCGCGTCGAAGTGTCATGAAAGAGTTAGAGAGCGTTCCTTAGCGATCACTGCGGGGGAGGCGATATGTCGGTCGGGCCCCTCTGTGTCGTCCGCTGGGCGTTCCTCACCGCAAGTCTCCCGGGGTGGGGGATTTGCCTCAGGGGTCAGGGCGGTTGTCCAGGGGCTCTCCACCGTGATGCTTTTCGCCTCACCGATGTTCACTTCAAACGAGGATGATGAGGAGTCATTCCAAGAGTTCTTCTCTGTGGTTACGGTGGTCGAGTGAAACACCCCTCGAAATCTGCCCATGAGGTCTTTCCCCAAGCCAAGTCCAAGCTTTATGGGGGCCTTGGCCTGTTCGCTGACTCTAGGCTACCCTTCCTTGCCCCCGGCATGGGATCCCATCTCAGACCCCTCCTCATCCAAGTTGCCAACCTTGTTAGCCTTGGAGTTAGCTTCCCCTAGAGCGGACGACTCACGTTGGTCGCTTCCATCATCTTCGGACCAGTCAGCCAGCTCCTTGGCAGTGCGGGCCTTCTGCTAGTCCTTGGGTGAGGACAAGGCAACGTGATTCCTCTTCTCGCCTACCTTGGCATCTTTGGCTGGGACGATATCCGGGCGAGGCGGCACCTCCCATTTGAAGAGTTCGCAGGCCTGGTTCCGGCGCCAGTTGATCATTTTCTGTATAGCCTTGGCCTTGAATGGCAGGTATCATCCGAGGATGACGTTCGCGTCCTTCTCGGCCCGAGAGAGATCGTACCCTGGAAAAGGCAGCAGCCAGCAAGAATGGTAAGGAAGAATCCCGATGGCCTGACAACAGGGAGAAGTCAGTCGAGTTACCTTCGCTGGGCTCATACCCGTAGAAGTCACACGGCCCAAGGGGCTTCCCTTCAGGGAGTGCATGAACCTTCATGCGCTAGCCCGTCGCAAGCGGGCGGATTCAAAGCAGAAGGTACTCCTCAACAAGGTCGCCAGAAGAAAGCTAATGGCTCATCTCACCCAGGGTGCTAATGGCTCATCTCACCCAGGGTGTCATGCCTTGACATGTCACCGGAAGTCAGAAGGAGCTTGCGGGGAGTATAGCAAGGGGTGGTCTTACAACTAGTGAAGCCAAGGCCAAGGTTGCCCACGTGGTAGTAGAACCACTCATTCCTCTAGTTCTTGCACTTGTTCTTTAACACCATGATTAGGTAGGGAACATTGGCCAAATGGTTGGCACGAAAGCTGACAGTCCCGTAGAGAGACTGAGCACCACTGTGAATGGTGACCGAAGTCATAACGGGCTCGTGGAAGAGTGCAAAGCACGTAGCCGAGCTATCCATCCGCATGGACTTCCTGGCCCACTTGAAGATGGCCAGGCGCGTGATCACCATAGGATTGAGGTCTGATATCTCCAACCCGAAGTAGTTGAGTACCTGTTGGATGACGGAGGTTGCCGGGAAGGTGAGTCCGGCCCAAAACTAGGAGGCGAACACCAAGATGTGCCCCTTAGGCAGCGCGCACGAGTGCTTCCTTCCTCCGGGAGAATCGGCCCATGCTCCTCCGAGTCAAGGGGAAAGCACCCCATGTCTCGAAGACCAGCTAGGGTCACCTCGGACGCCTGTGTCTTCCCTAGCCAGCAGGAATAGATGACCTTTTTCGCTCCCTTCTTCCCTTTCTACTTCGGGATGGTGGTCTGCTTGTTGGTCACCATGAGGGCTGGACCCTCCTCTCGAAGAGCTACGTCGTCCAACAGGCGTTTGAACGATTCCCAATGCGATCTTGCTGAGGCAAGGGATGACGTGCATTGTACAGTAGAGAGTGCAGAAGCGGTGCGTGAGGAGTGACTGTCGGGGGAAGTGAGCATAGATGGTGGTTATATGGGGGGATATACGCATCCGGTGCGGCCTGGGAATCAAGTAACAGCTGAAGGTGGTGTTTACGGGGGTAACCATTGAGATTAAGGTCACCGAAGCAACAGATGCATCGGGGCTCGAGTGAGGTAGAAAGGGGACGGTGGTTGAGGATGACGTGTGGGGGAACGCCGAGGGGGACATCGACCTAGGAAAAATGGGGCACGCCCTGGGCCATTCGGCGTCTGCCTCAGTCTATTTTTAGAGTTTGTTGCCTCCTCGAGACAAGTTGCACTTACAGCTCGTGATGGCAAGGGGCTACTGTTGAGGGAGGTCGTCCCAATGACCCAGCCGAGGTACCCCAAGTTTTTCCTCCAGCAATGCTAACTCTAGATCCAATCTTTGTAAGTGTGTAGGAATGCAAGCAGCACCTGGACAAGGTGGTTTATGCCCAGGAATGCAAGCAGCACCAGGATGAGGTGTGGATGTGACGCCCGAACGAGGTGCAAAGTCGACGGGGCGCGACGTGGGCCATGGGAAGAGGTGCCAAAGTTCTAGGACGAATGACATCCCAACCCAAATAGAGGTCTGGAATGCATGGACGAAGGCATTGGATGGGGTGGCGGTCCGTACCGCCGAGGCGCATCTAGCATATGCCAGCGCATACAGTAGGTAGGGGCAAGAAGGAGAATATGAATCTGCCCCGAGCACCATAGCGTAAAGCAGGATGTGACCGTAAACTACCTAGGGGTAGGTATGTACATTCACTTTTAAGTCGTGCCAGTCTATATAAGGGCAGGATGGCATCCCTAGAAAAAGGGGGAGACCAATAAGAAATTCTTCTGGCGATCTTCAGCTACTTTCTTGTTATGTTTTCCATTTCAGCGACAAGAGCCCAAGAATGGAGGAAGTCATGGCAAATTTTCCCGAGAAGCACTCCTAGCCATCCCGGGGCAAGGGTAAACTACAGGTAACAACAAAGCATATCGGCAAGGCCTGATGTGACTTCCACCAGACCGACAGACATGATGTTCATCAGTGTTGAGTATTCAAGAAATACGTCCAAGCGGAGGCCGAGAAGCTCAAGGGAAAAACCCCTTAGTTCGCAAGCCAAAGCCAACTCTGACCAGGCATCTTACAAAAAGGAGCAAAGGAGGGTCGACCACATATTCGGGGGCTTTGCCTCTTACGAGTCCAAGAGATGTTTCAAGACAGTGGCTCGAGAAGTTCTAGCCATGATACCCACAAATCATCAGGTAATCTCGTGGTCGGACGTCAAGATCTCTTTTGACCAAGCCGACTGCCCTGAGAACTTTGTCAAACCTGGTCGCTTCCCAATCATGGTCGAACCAACCATAAACAACTGCAAAGTCTACCGATTACTTCTGGATGGAGGAAGCTCCTTGAATGTTCTCTTCCCTAATGCAATGAATTCCATGCAGTTCCCTAGTTCCTCCATCAAACCTGTGACACAGGCCTTCCACGGTATCTTCCTTGGACTCTCGGCTATTCCGATTAAACAGATTACATTCTCGGCAACCTTCGGAAAACCAGACAACTTCCGAACAGAGAAGGTTCTGTACATCCTCAATTTTACGGGCTTGAAATTTTTTTTAAAAGAAAAGAGAATGTGCAACTATGTAATCTATCTATGTGTATTTTAATTGGATTTTATTTCAAATGGATTCAAGCCTTTGAATTAATTTGAGAGTTAATATATGAAGTTATGATTTCTCATCACAGATCTTTTTGGAAATCCTCTCTGAAAATATTTTTATTGGATTCCCCATATCCAAATTGATTGACTGAAATTTTTCTAAAATTTTTGGACTATTTTTTAGATTGTTTTGATTTGTTTTTCTTTCTCTACAGTTTTTTTGAAGAAAAGGGGCCAGCCAGCTCAGGCTGCAGGCTGCAGCAAGCCACGCATGTGCGCAGGCAGCCGTGCGCATGCAGCAGCAGCCGAGCGGTCGCAGCAGCACAGCCACATAACGCGCGCGCTCGTGCGACCGTTGCCACCGGCGGAGCTACTGTTTTTTCTTCTCTTCTTCTTAAATTCTAGTGCATCTTCTCCCCTTCATCTCCCTGCATCCATGCCTATATAAAGCCCCCTCCTCTCATCCATTCCTTCCCTTTCCTCCCTCCCTATTTCTCCTCCACACCATTTTCTTCCTCAACTCCGGCGACCACTCCGGCGAGCAATTCCGGTGACCACGACGTACCCTACACCGACGCATTGCTGCTGGAGCTTCCTCAAGCCGACAAGCACCTCCTACCACAAGCAATCGTAAGCTTCGTTCATTACATCAATCGTACCACGAGTTCTTCCACAACTCTGGCGAACTCCTTCTCTCCGTGATTTCTTCACATGCGGTGAGTCTCTCTCCAATCCCTCTCTGGAGTAAACTCCCACCAACCCATGGAACACTTCCCCTCACCAATTTCACCTATTAGTCACCTCCATATGAGCAGCCATGATTTTGGGATCCATCAAAACCTTGTGTACAATAGCTAGTCATGTACTGTACTTCTTCTCTTTTTCCAAATCCATCTAAACCATGGCATACCTTTGATCTTAGAGTTAAAATGGATCATTTAGGACCCCAGTAACCTATTAGTGCAGCCAAATTTCAAATCCGCGTGGTAATTTTTGTACTATATGAATACACCCCAAATTTGGGTATAAATTCAACCAAATTTGAAATAGTTTGTTCTATGTGATGATTATTTTGAATGTAACTTTTTTTCGTAGGTTACTAGCATGCTAAGTAACACCTCTGTAAATTTTCATATTTTTAGGACATGTGGTTGATTTACTATATTTGCTTTAAGGTTAATTTTAATTATTAAAAATAGAAATGCTCTCTGTTTATAATATTTAATTTTTGCTTAGGATCAGTGAACCCTAGAACTAATTTACCATGTAATTTACAACCTTCTACCTATAATTGTTTGAGCTAGAAAAATCAGGAAGTGTACTAGGACAATTTAAAATGCATATTTAAATCCTGCTTTTAGCAATAGTTTATTTATAAATCTGTTTTAGCAATTGAAAATACATGTCCAGTACCTAATAAATCATGTTATGTTCTAAGAATGGTGTCAATTCATGAGAACCCTTTTTGCATAATTAAATAATATTAGACAATGCTTTTAGAGTAGTGTTCATGCTAAAAATAATAGTTTTAATCATTTAAAATATATTTCTAGAGCCTTTTTAATTATCAAATGCCTCTGGAATGGATACTATATCATGTGAATCCATTTGTATGATTTAATAATGTTAATCATTATTTTCTATATAACTGTTACACTAGAAATGATAGAAATTGCTTTATTTAAATGATGTTCAGATTTAATATTATTATTAAATCATTTTGGTACTATTTTGGTACTGTTATTACACCCTAAGATGATCCATGCTTAGTCAATGTATGCTAATAACATGGAATGGCCTTATGAATATAGTCCTTATGAATATAGTACTAGTTGTTAATATAGTAGAAATGCATGTGTTTATGTCTTAATATGTAGTTCTATTGTTCTAATACATTGTTAAGTATTTTTAGAGAAATATTATAACAGTAACCAGACCATACTAATCTTTGAAATGTTAATCAATTAATCATTAGACATGTTAGGTTATACCATGCTTATCTTTTATTACATATGCCTCATGATCTAGTCGATATGTGCTACTACCATTACCACGTATACTGGCATGTTAGGCTATGGATCTAGTTAACATGTTCTTGTCTTATTTTATTGTATTATGCTAGCATAACTATACCCATGTTTGTATTATAATAATATGTTGTATATATATATATGTGTGTGGTTATGGCCTAGTCTTAGAAGACTTATACTAAAGATTCTTTAGTGATAGAACTTACTTCTATCTTTGTCGCGATGACGCTGTCGTGCCATCGTTCCATTCCATCCACATCTTACCTTCGTCATGCTTTCCGATATGTTTTTATTAGAGTTGTTATTTATTTGCTTTGCTCTTGTTACGTTACGACGATAGGGAGTGAAGAGACTGATCCGGTGACCGGTGCAACCCAAGAAGAAGAATACTACCACGAAGGCATGCACCCTCCTTTTTGATCATATTTCATCCTATATTTCTGAAAGCCATTATATTTTGTTGATTACAAACATGCATGTTGTTTTAATCCAGTAGCTAGCGTGTTGATTGACACACGTTTACCTTTCCACTTGTCGCCTATTTATTTGATACCCTGAGTAGATTAGTAGGTTATTATTCTGAATAGATTAGAGAAATGCTTAGCCATGTTTAAATCTATCTTTAGGTTATTTTGAATTGCCTCCTCGGAGGAATGAACTGTGGATCAATGATCCTTGTTGAAACTTATTTGTTGAGCTCGCTGAGCTGGGCCGGATGCCCGATGTTTCCTTCTCTCTCTATTCTTCATATTCTATTTTGGGTAAACTTACCATCTAAATGTGTGAGCGACAGCTAGATCATGTGATGAGGAGCAATGGTCGTTCTTCATGAGATGAAGAAGCCATTCGTCATTCGTATCGAATAAGACCGAAGTCTTGAATCCGAGGACTGTGAAAACAGTACAACCACATGCTATATGGGGGACTGCCTTGGTTGAGTAGGTTAGTCGAGTCTTGGTGTCGACATTGCCATACCGCAGAAGGGTGGACATAGCTACGAGGACCTCGGCACAAAAGGGGGGCACACAGGGTAAGCAGGTGTACGCTCGTCCGTGTCGAAACCTAGTGGGCATGTCACATCGGGATGAGGCTAACTAAAAGACCTCGTCACGGTCACCCTGCTGACACACCGATATGCGTGTGTACAAGCCCGACCAGCTTGGCATAAGGGGATGATCGTGTCATGTGGATAAAGTGTACAAACTCTGCAGAGTGTCAAACTAATCGATTAGTCGTGTCCACGGTTATGGACAGCACATGACTCATTCTTGATGAAAAGGCCCTGTTCTCCTCCCCCTTGTTATTCCCCGCTACCCCTTTCCTGATGGAACCTATGAACGAGCTAAGGCAGGAGTTCCATGCTTGAGTGTGTTGGTTGTGGACCACACATGTTGGAAAATACCCCTGATAATAATATTGGTTTTTGTCAAAATGATGCCTTCGAATCTACCCTAATATTTCAACTAAAACTGCTTTTTCTGCAAAAAGAGCCATAAAGCCTTCCTTTGAAGCCTCATGTACACTAGTTTAGTTGTTTCCCTACAAAGGGGCACGATGAGTACGCGAAGTACTCATCGAGCATGTTTTTGTTGTGGTGGTGTGCAGAGGAGTATGTTGAAGAAGGTGCCGATGAAGATTTCTTCTATGATGATCCTGAAGAGTAGGTCGTGTGGCCTCCGTCAATTGCCTGTGGCACGGATGGAGCCGCTTCGCTTTTATTTCCACTATTTCCTCTGATGTTATAATGTCGTTAAGACATGGAGCTTTGTAAGCCGTGTGGCATATCATACTCAAACTATGTTTTAATTTTGAATGCATCCAATGTTATTCATTTCACCTATGTACCGTCAGCTTGATCCTGAACTGACGAGGATGTACACAAGGGGTCTGGTAGTTGAAACTAGACTCTCACAAGTTCTGTTTCGACGTGGTCGATTTCGAGATGGCTTAGAATGTTATCTTAGGATGACCTACCCTTGCTAAATTCATGACCGCCACACATTATGCTTAGCAATCTTTAATAATCCCGGGACCCAAAGGTGTTATCATGGTTCAAGGGCCAAAGGCCAAAGGGCCACTGAGCCCGCCACTCGACCTAGACCTAAGCCGACCGACCAAACTCCCCAGTTATCAGGCTAGAAACAGGCTAGAAAGTACTAAGTGTTGTACGATATCATGAGACCCTTAGTGCTAGGTTCATGACAAGTCCTAACATTAAGTTAACGAATAAAGATTCACACACCACAAGTATTGACAAAAAAGCTTTATTCTTTATTTATGTAGGAAGGTTAGACATCTAGCCTATCTACAAAAGCTTGTGCCACCTCGACCCTCGCCGCTACTAGCTTCTCAGTCTCCCCTGTGCTCACCCCCAGGGGTTCATCTAGGAGGGCACCGATGTCCATCACCAGTTGGTGAGCCTTGAGTAGAGCCAAGGCCATCGCCACTGAGTCTTGGACTCCGTACCAAAGCTCCAGAGTGATGTGACCCTCCATCATTGTTTGAGGTCGCAAAGGGACCAAGTCAGCTCTGCCAGTTGAAAGGCATAGCTCTTCACATGCTGGACCACAATCTCAACCTCAGTTAGAGTCGTTTCGAGCAAGCCCAAGGCAGAGATTAGATTGTCCTTAAGATTGGACACTCCAGACTCTGCCCGGGACAAAGACGCTTGGGTCTCCGACAGCTCACCTGACAACTGGGCCATCTCAATTTTCAGCTCCATCGATTGGGCCTTCTCCTTGTCCAGCGTAGCTTTTGACTGGTCCAGCCACGCCTGCAACATTTGGACCTTTGATTGGAGGGAACTCATCCCCAACAGGGTGGGCTAAAATGCAAAGGTCAGTCTCAATATAAGCAAATTTAAAACTAACAAGTCAGATTCTTTACCTCTAGCAGCGGCTCGGCATATTTTGTCAAGTCGAGGCCACCCTATACAAGGGCCATTAGCTGCGGTGGAAGCACGGGCGCAGAAACCACCGCCAAGACCAGAGCAACTACCCCCACAATTTGGGACTGGTCGAGCTCCAGGGATGGGGGCTCCTCAGCCTCCACGATTGGCACAGAAACTGTTACAATGGCCTCCACCGTAGGAGGGCCATCCTATGGCACTGGATCGGCCATCTTGGGAGGAGGCTAAATGCTCTACAAAAGCAAAAAACTCAGGAAAAGCTCTCCTACTCGAGAAAGGATCTTAGGAGAATCTTACTTACCTCGGCCGCTTCAACCAAAGCGGGACCTTGAGCTCCAAAAGACTCATGGCCCTCTTGGCCAGAGTCACTCGGGGCGCATCCTTCTCAGGTCCTAACTCCTCAACAACCGGATCAACCATGACCGGAGGAGCTGCCTCCTTCGGATGACCCTTCTCCACCACCATGACAATGACCCAGTGTGAGAAACCCGATCTCCACCAGAAGAAAAAACACATCACAAGAATTTTGGGAAGTACCTAAGGGGAAGGTCTCGAAGGCGAAGGTGGAGGAGGGGTCGGTGACACTGCTAGAAGAGCCAAACCCAACTGGGTCCCCAAAGGAGTATCAGGAGCGGTTGAGCTGCTCTCCTCAGTGGGCCGAAGTAGTGGCACCAACCTACCAAGGATCATGACATCCTTGTCCTCCTCGGGCGCCACTCCCGCTCTGTCTGCCTCTGGGTTGGACGCTCCCCAGCCGACTCGCTACAAAATACCCGAGTACAGCTATAGCCAATCTAGCATTACTCGGAAGGAAAGAGAAAGGTCAGGTTAACCTTACCAAGAAGAGCTCCCTTCACTCCTCGGGATCCATCCTCGTGATCGGCAATGGCAAGTTCACACGCTCTTCTTGGGGTGCCGACTCGAAGATGAACTTCACCCGTAGTTGGAGATCCAAGGGCTGGAGAACTGCACACGAAGAAATGTTTCGAGTAGGTAGAAACAAGAGCAATCCCCACTCAAAGATTAGAATATGTATTAGAGGAAGGTTACCTTTCTCAAAGTCCTGAGACAGGTCCTCCCTGTCCGTGTATTCCTAGGCCACTGAGACCCTTGACTTTAGAGGACTCAGGCGTCACCTGATGAAGTCCTCGATGATGTCTCAAGCCGACAAGTCTCTCATTTGGAGATGACCAATCTCACCGACAAGGGTCTTAGTCGTAGGGTCTCGCGTGGCATCTTCGACCAGATGTTGATCTGGTAGGGTGCTAGCCCACCGTACTCAATGCCGAAAGTAGGAGGGGGCTAGCAGTAGAAACCATCTCTTGTGCTAGCCCAGTCATGAGCTCTTGCTAGCAAGTGGATGTACTCCCCCTTCTTCCCTTCTCAAAGCTAGAACTCGACGTCGCCAATGACTCCCTTCCCCAGCCTCTTCAGGTTGTAGAAGTTGCTTCAGAGGTCGAGGCAGGGACGGATGCCGAGATACGCTTCGCACAAGTGTATGAACATGCTCAGCATCAAGAGGGAGTTGGGATTGAGATGGATGAGCTCAATCCCATAGAACTTGAGGACGAGGAGAAAGAAGCTTGATGGCGGAAACTGGAACCCGCATCAGAAGAAATCGGTGAACACCACCATCCAAGTCGTATCTAGACTGGGGTTCGTCTCTCCCACCACCGGCTGACATGGGATTAGGGTGCGAGGAGGGATGAACTCCAACAGCTCTAGCTTGTTGAGGTACACTGTTGTCATCTCCAACTCGGCAAACTCCGAGATCACCACCACAAGGTAATGCCGAAGTCCTCGATAGTCTTCCCGGTGTCGTCGCCAGCCTTGCCAAAGCTGGAAGCACCTTTGGAGATACCTTTCTTCTTTCCCATTTCTTTGATGGTGAAAGCAAAGGAATGCGAAGCAAGGAAAGCAAAGCGGCTAGGGCTTGATCATAGGAAATCTTGGAAGGCAAAGGTTTGGAATGCGGTAGCACCTCCTGGGTTCTCCAGATGTCTTATAAAGGTGAAAAACCACAGGTCCTGAATGCTCGCGCAATGAACTCGGTGATGATCATGGCCACGATATCTACCCCACGTCCCGTCGCAGTTAATGCTTGTAGTCACTTTCTTCACATGCACGAAATTTGCATAAGGAACCAGGAATGGCAGGCGCACATCCCCAACAAACGCACTGCGGTTCCCTACATCAGCATTAACAGGAGCGAAAAAAGAGGAAAGGTTCTCACCACTATGCAAAATCTCCGCTGCGACGGTTTAAATCTTGGAGCACGCACCGGTTGAGATCCGCACGACCACAATTCACAAACATAAATCCAGTGTCTGTTGGACTACCCAAAATTCCTACTTGGATGTGATCCTACTTGGGGGCTTCCAGAGCTACTCGAAATGTACTCGGCATCCCGACTAGATGATCTGAATGACCAAAAGCCCGAGTGGACGAATCATCCTACTTGAGGATCTTTATGACTACTCGCAAAGGCACCTAGTCAGAACATTTTTCTCTGGCTAGGTCGATTCCTTTAACCGTCTTAGCCTCATTTCATGTACTGATGAGGGGCTTGACGATAAGTAGTAAAACTCTAGAATATATGACGACAGTATCCATATACGAATATGTAGAGACCTAGGGTACCCTGGATACCCGGGATGATGTGTACCTTGGAGAGGGACTCTAGGAGGATAAGGAAACCACCCGTAGGTATCCAGGACTCCTTAAGCAAGGAAGTCTATCCCAACATTTAAGGAGAGCAGGGGTCCTACTCAGAGACGAGCCTGTATCTACTATGACATGGCATATCCTCGATAAAAGGACCCCGAGACCTTACGAAGAAGACAAGCTTAATCAGATATTAGCCTAGATGCATAAGTTTGATCTTGCATCACGAAGCCTAGTCTGAAGACCTCCGAGCAGGTAGAAGGGAAGACTAGCCTCGACATCCACCTCTGACTACTTGTAGATCCCATCTAGACTAGCTATACCCCCTTGTACCTTGTTCTCGAGATCAATATAACACACATGATGTACGATTGTTATCTTTTGGGAGGTCCAAACTTGTATAAAAATCTCTTGTCATCAGCAGATTTGACTCGGTCTCGAGATCCCCTACCCTCACTCTCGATTCTCCACGTATTACATAAGATCGGCGGTTTACTAATTGTCGACAACACTCATCACAAACGGTTCAGCCTATCACCCATCTGTGATGAGATAGTCATCACACATGGGTCAGATACCCACCCGTGTGTTGAGCATCATCAGACCATTGTGTCTTAGACCCGTCTGTGATGGTGTCTTCCTAGGGGCATGTATTTTCCTATTTTTAGGAAAAATAGAAAGTTTATATTCACAGAATTCATAAGACATTTATTTCACAGCAAATATCAACACATACAAGTAGGTAGAAACATATAGTCAAATACAAGTAGCTTTTTCATCATGCATTACGAGACTTGCTTATCATCTAAGCATTCATCATTCACATAGAAAAAGTACCTTTTGTCATTCACAAAAATAAAATGGCACACATATACCAGTAGCTTTTTCATCATGCATTAGAAGACTTGCTTATTTCTTTGATAATAATCCCTTCAGGATGATCTTTACGGATGTAGCTAGCTTTCTCATTACTTCATTTTTCCTCGAACATCATGTCATCCCAATTTGGGATGTCGCCAAATCTATTGGAGTCATCCTCATCGACAACATTGTCGACTCAAATAACAACCCTATGTCTTGTGTGTCTTATATTGATCTCAAGAAAAGGTACAAGGGAGGTATAGCTAGTCTAGATGGGATCTACAAGTAATCAAAGGTGGATGTCGAGGCTGGTCTTCCCTTCTACTTGCTCAGAAGTCTTCAAGCTAGGCTTTTGGCTCAATATTTTGTGCTTCTCCTGTGGGTGATTGAGGCGTTATGCGAGGCCCTCTCCACAGGGTCCCTGGGTCCTTTTATAGAGGATTTTGTCGTACCAGGTACGGACTCATCTCTGAGTAGGACTCTTATCATCCTTAAATGTTGGGCTTGACTTTCTTATTTAAGGAGTCGGGCTTGACTTTCTTATTTAAGGAGTCCTGGACACGTTTGGGTGGTTTCCTTACCTTCCTAGAGTCCCTCTCCGAGGCAGATATTGCCCCCTATATCCAGGGTATCCCTAGGTCTTTGTGTACTTGTCTATAGATACTATCGTCACATACAGTAGTATTGTACTACTCATCGTGAAGATTAATATAGACTCTAATTCATATAAAAAGATCATATTACCTTGCCTTTAATGTCATTCGACATCTTGTTGTTCACCTTGTAACCGTGTCATAGACCTACTTCCCGGTTATAAGCTGATACATTGTTCGTTAGGTCATGTACAATAACATCAACATCCTTCACCATGTCATAAATATCCTTCCCAGTAGAAGGCTTTGGAGCCAGACCCTCCTCAATCCTCTCATCGAACTCTTCCATCATCTTGCGGTATGGGTGATTTCTTTGCAAGAACCTATAGTGCCACATGTACACAGTCTTGCATGAGTTCTTGAGGTACACACTTGCCTTATCAACCATGCATTGACAACATCGCAACAGCTTACCATAGGCAGGATAGTCAATGATGGTGCAGAATAGCAAACCGTGTAAGGTGAATTGTTCTTTCTTGTCAGTGTCCATTACTCTACACCTTTGTTCCATAGTGTTTTTAGATCTTCCAACAATAATGCTAGGTACACATCTATGTCATTTCCTAGTTGCTTCGGCCCTTGGATGAGCATGGCCAACAAGTTGAACTTCGACTTCATACACACCCAAGCAGGAACGTTGTAAATACACAGAGCCACCGGCCAAGTGCTATGTTGGTAGCTCATGTTACCGAATGGATTCATTCCGTCCATACTAAATCTGAGCCTTACATTTCTTGATTTTGTCCCAAAGTTTGGAAACCTCCTGTTGATGTTTCTCCACTAGGTGGAATCAGCCAGGTGTCTTAGCTTTCAATCATCCTTACGATCATCGAAGTGCCATCGCATGAGTTTTGTATTCACATAAAAATGCTTCATATGAGAACTATAGAAAGATACCACATGGCTTTAGCCGGAGTTCCTTTTCTCTCCTCGTTGCCCTCCAGGTCATCATCTTTAATGTTATGCTGCTTCTATTAGGATGTCTTGTACACTAGACATACATGCAAATTCTTGTATGCGAAAGATGATACAATCATTCAGACAAGCATGAATTATTTCTACTTCCAATCCTAGGGGAGAAAAAACTTATTGGTTTTGTAAGTGCCTGTGGGCAACTCATTTCTCTCTGAAAGCATGCCTACCATGAGTTGTAATAATGAGCAACCATTGCTTGTCTTCAATTTGAGCAGTTCAAGAATTGAAGACAATCTTGTGTATTTTGTCTTGCAACCCAGGAACAAAGGTTTCTCCCAGTCCTCCATCAAGCCCAAGAATTTATCATATTCTCTTCCACATAGGTCATTCCCTTCTGCATCACGCAACATCTAAATTAGATCATCATTAGTTGTCAGCATATCGTCATCCTCGTGATCTGATTCACAATGAACATCATCTTCGCTGCTCATCACTTCATCGCCCCTTGCATAATTATGTGCTCATCGCTGTGTGAATAACCATGTATGAAATCCCTCCAAATCAAATGATCTTGTATCTGAGGTCATTTTCATTCTTACGGTCAAAGCATGGGCAACACATTAATCCGGCCCCCTTTGTCAACACATCCTCTTGCGCCACTCTGATAAATTCATTCCCACCACTAGCTTCAATCCAGCGATGCTACGACACATTACTCATGAATATACAAATTTAGAGTGCATAAACCAAATTTTCCATACAATCCTAGATCTAAACCCTACACTAGCTAAATTTAATTATATATACTCTAAACTTATGAAGTTTTAAGATCTAAACCCTAAACCTTCTAACAAGCATGTTAAATCTACATGATCTTCTCTAAAAAAAACTAGATCTAAATAATTTTCCTTTCTCCCTTTTAACTAGCTAGATCATGTATAGTTAATCAAATTAGAGATTGGTAACAAATAATTTACTAACCTTAGATCGACAATTCCAATTCTGGTCTCCAATGCCCCTAGATAGCCTCAAAATTGCCTTCACAATGCAGCAGCCTCCACCAGCAAAACAGATATGAGAAAACTAAAAGATCTGCCTGAAATCTATCTGTTATATAGGTCGGACAGTTATCATAGACAGTTCATCCACTTATTGCAAAATCAATCGTCTGTGATGATAACACACATCACAGATGGGACTCATCACAGTCGGTTCATCCTAAACCCATCTGTGATGTGTGGACCCATTTGTGATGTGTGGAGTCATCACAAAAGGTTCTACCCACACCCATTTGTGATGACTTTTCAAGCGAGACCCTGCTATCGGTAGGAAAGTCATCACAGACGGGTTGAGTGAACCAACCGTCTACGATGATAGCCATTTGAGACGGCTTCGGGAACCATCTGAGATGAAGTGTCTCGGATAAGCTTTTTGTAGTAATAAGGTATTGATGACGAACAATGAAATTATGCAAGCACTAGCATTAATGCATTGTCAACTATTATTAAAAGAGTAAACACCAATCTTTCCCCTAAAAGGACTAAGCAATTGAAGAACAAGTGTAGCAATAGACACTAACTCATTAAACGAGGAAGAGCCATTGATGGAGGATCGATCCATAACTACTAGCAACAAATCTAAGGTGCTAGTTCTATCTTGGGAGGGCTAAATATGTTAGGTTGCTTGCTACACATAATGTCTTGCATTGGTTCTTTAGAAGATGAAGATAGAAGTCAATATAGAGAGAAGCACGTAGGATTGGTCATATAGTGAAGAAAGCCATGAGCCAACAAGGCAGCCTTCTCCCATGCATGATGCAGAGCATGCTGGTGATGGTGGCCAAAGTGAGGAGCACACCCAGTTTGGCGATGAAGGCATGTTATAGTGACATGTTTCATTTATGATTTAGAATCTGCTTTACACTCACTCTTTGAATGACTTTTTTGTAGATACACCACCAACTGCTAAAGAAGCAGGAAGGCCACATACAATGGATAAATTGCTTGATAGGATGACTAGAGCTATGGGAAGAAGATTACCCATAAATGTTGACAAATGAAAGACAAGGCCAGAAATACCGATGCAAGCTACCAAGTTAGCATCAGAGGATGGCATTACCATTAGGCAGGTTGTGCATATCTTCACACACTAGAAAGAGTACGAGAAAGATGAAATTGTTTTTGGTAAGTTAATGGCTACATTAGCTATAAGTAATTTCTTTCTTGGGGAAGATTTATTTTGTACTCCCATTTTATGCTATGTTACTTGTTATCTAATTGTCGAATGCATGGTATTACTCAATAAGGATATCATTTCACTTTAATAATGAAGGCTTTCCATGAACACCGACGATAACCCAATAAAGGAAGCATGTGCTAATCTATTTTAGAGTGGTGAAATAGATTAGTATTTCCATATGGTCGCTAACACAGAAAACAATGTATTTTCTCCCTCGAGCATGACAAGGGTGTCATTGAAGGCACAGGGCTGCTGAAATCGTATATCACTAACTACTATAAACATCTCTTTGGTCCATCTGAGCCAAACTTCTTTTCGATGATGGAGTCTCGAACTGTAGACATTGCTCAGGTTTTGAGCATTGAAAATGAGTTCCTTACAGAGCCCTTCACTGAACAAGAAGTGTGGGATGCAGTTTTTGACATGGCACACAATAAAGCTCCTGGCCTAGATGGCTTTCCTGCGAAATTCTACCAGGCTTTTTGGGGTACCATAAGTTCAGGTAGACTACCGCTGTATAACCTTAATTTTGGGATCATTACACTGCTACCAAAGCTAAAAGATGCCAATCGTATACAAAGTATAAATGTCAGTTTTAAAATATTCACAAAAGTAGCAACTAATCGTGTTAATAGTGTCGCGAACCATGTGGTATGTCCAACAAAAATGGCTTTCATGCGAGGGCGTAACTTCCTAGACGGTGTCATCATTTTGCATGAAACAATCCACGAGTTGCATCATAAAAACAACAGTGCCATCGTTATAAAAATTGACTCCGAAAAAGCGTATGATAAAGTTAATTGGTCATTTTTGTTACAGACTTTACGAATGAAGGGGTTCTCACCAACAGGATCTCTTGGGTGGAGTCCTTCGAAAAAGGACTTTGACAAGGGGACCCTTTATCACCACTACTGTTCAACATCATGGTGGACATGTTAGCTATCCTCATCGATCGAGCAAAAGTGGATAACAAAATTTGCGAGGTGGTAATCTAATTGATGGTGGTTTATCGATCCTTCTGTATGCCGATGACACAATTCTTTTTATGGATCACAACTTGGAACAAGCTCATAACATGAAGTTGTTGCTATGTGTCTTTGAACAACTCTCTAGGCTCAAAATAAATTTTAGAAAAGTGAATTGTTTTCCTTTGCGGAGGCTCTGGGAGCGAGTGCTTATTATGCCGGATGTTTGGCTAAAAGATAGGCCAATTTCCACTGCGTTATCTTGGTATTCCAATCCATTATTGTAAGTTACAGAATGCGGATTGGCGAGACGTTGAAGACCATTTTGAAAAAAGGCTTAGTAGCTGGAAAGGCAAGTATCTTTCCTCCGGGGGATGGTTGGTGCTGATTAATTCAGTCTTGAGCAGTTTACCCATATATATGATGTCCTTTTTCGCTATACCACGAGGCGTCCTTCAACGAATTGATTACTTCCGTTCCAGATTCTACTTGCAAAGTGATAACCACAAGAAGAAGTACCATCTTGCAAAATGGAGTATCTTGTGTCGTCCTAAAGATCAAGGGGGTTTAGGAATTCTTGATCTCGAAATTCAAAACATTGCTTTGTAAGTGGCTTATAAGCTACTCACTGAATGTGGAGTCTTGCAATCTCTTTTACGTAATAAATATCTAGGATCTAAGCCACTTTCACAAGCTTGTTGGAAGCCTGGGGATTCACATTTCTGAGCGGGAGTAATGCAGGCCAAACGCCACCTTTTTAGGTTTGGTAAGTTCAACATCAAGGATGGTTCCCAAATCAGGTTTTGGGAAGATTCATGGCTGGGCTCTACTTCTCTCTGTGATCAATACCCTTGTCTCTATAATGTTGTCCGCAATAAGCAGGTTACTGTAGCTGACATTCTTAGTACCTCTTCCCCAAACATTGCTTTCAGAAGGGATCTGATAGGTCCTAAGTTAGCAGCTTGGAATGCCTTGCTTCCTAGAGTGGCCGAAATCACGTTGCAAGATGACTGCGATGAATTTTGCTGGAATTTAACCAAATCTAGGAAATTCTCGTTGAATTCTCTTTAACGTGCTCTTCTGTATACTGATGTTCCCAATATAAATCACCGGTTATGGAAATTGCAACTACCTCTAAAGATAAAGATTTTTCTTTGGTATTTTCGGCGGGGGGTCCTTTTGACCAAGGATAATTACGCAAAGAGGAATTGGCACGACAGTCAGAAGTGTTATTTTCATCACAAAGATGAGACGATTAAACATCTCTTCTTTGATTGTCATTTTGCTAGGGTAGTTTGCTCCATCATTCAGATTGCCTCAGGCCTTCTTCCGCCACGTTGTAACTCTCATTTGTTGGTACTTGGTTTCGGGGTATCCTGAAACTTTGGTACTCTAGGCGGCTGGGGTTTGCTGGTCATTATGGCTATGCAAAAATGATATGGTTTTTGACAAAAGGAAAAATATCTTCTCCCTTGCATGTTATCTTCTTATGTATCACTGGCTTCGTACGTGGGTTGTACTCCAGAAGCCAGCGTTACAATGGCATGTATGCGATTGGAGCAGGTGGTCAGGGCATAGCTTTCGGCTGGTGGCATAGCTTTCGGCTTGGTGCTCCATCTCCTTAGTTTCCATTTAGAATTATTCCACCTCTGTCTCGTTTTCTTTTGATCTTTTATTTTGTTCTTTTTGCTGCTTTTGTTTTGGCTGTGTGCATCCTAGTTATGCAAAGACTGAGAGTGAACTTTTATGGTTGTATCATCTTGGTGTGACAATAAGAGTCAATAAAGCTTCCATTTCTGAAAAAAAATTCAGAGTAGTGAAAGGCAGAATCGGTATATGCTGAAAATAAAATACTTTGATGGTGTTCCGGCCAATGAAGTGAGAACAACATATCCTGTATCTCATATGACTGATCAGCAATGGAGAGCTCTTGTACACAAGTGGTCTGGCCACAAAACAAGGTTTGAACTTGGAAATCACATCATTTAAAGAATTTCTAGTTCTGAATTTTCTAACACAAATGTTTTTATCTAGGAAATATCTGAAAAGAATAAGTTTGAACTGTGCTAAAGTCAAGTTCTACCAGACAACGTGTTCTCGGGTCTACATCATGCACTACTATGATGTAGTAAGTAACCATCACTTCTTATTATTGGTAACATAGGAATAGTATGCATCAGCTGCTCATTGCATCATCAATCATTCTATGTGGACTGTGAAGGTCTTGGGCCTGTTTTTATCTAGGTAATATCTCAAAAGAATAAGCTTCAGTTCTTTCAAGAGCTCTTGCTTTTTACTAGTTGGTTAATCCTCTTTGACAACACTACCTTCGTGATTCCAAATATTAAGATATTTTATTATATTGACTTAAGAGTACAATACCAGTTTGTATAGAATAGTTAGTACCACAAAAAATTTAAGGGGAACATTGTTGCTTTTTAATGCTTATAATAGAGTACTGATCTAGATGGGCTGCAGCCTGAAATAGTTTCCAATATTGTTGTAAGTAAATAGATAAGTGAAATAAGGCAGATGTCAACATGCAAAAATGGCTGCTCCAACTAATGTATGCTACCATGGGTTGTAGTTCTTTTTCATGGAACATGAATATATTCTAATGTAGTACATCTATTCCTCCAACAAATGGTCACCTACATGACTGCTTCCTGGTCCGAAATTACCATGATTCATTTGGATGTCTTTACAACCAGGTCATGTCAACATGCAAAAAATATTACTAATTTGCAAGGCAATGATCACAACATTTACACACTATGAATTGATCCATAAGCCCATTGTTAATATTTTCTAATTTCATTTCCCATTCTTCTCGAATAGTGAACTGTAAACTTGTATCTAGCTGCCATTGCATTTAATTTGCCAAGCTAACCTTTTGAAACTGTTCTGACAATAATACAGAAGGAGAAATACAAAGACCAAGAACCGATGCAGTGGATCTTTTTAAGGAATGCCATAACTGCAAGAAGAAAGGTTTCAGTGAGCCTGTACAACAAGCTATTGTAAGTCCTTATTACTCCATCATGCATTCTTTTTAGTTTAGCAAGCTGTTTGTGATATATTAACTAGAGATAAGTTAAGAAATAGAGAGATAAGATTGATTTCCTACTAACATAAATGCTGAAAGGACCGAATGTGCCGACTAGAGGGGGGTGAATAGGAGGCTAATTAAAATTACTTCTTATTAATTTGTTGAACAGATTAAGTCTTAGCTAGTTGCAGGGTGAGCTAACTGTGTAGCAGGTGAACAGCACAGGCAAGATATTATGTATGATTTAACACGTAGCTGTCACATAGGTGGCTAACACAGGTGAGCTAAAGACTTAGAAATAATGTGCAACCTACCTGGCTGTGTAACAGGTAGCGAACACAGGTAAGAGATATGATCAATAGCAACTGTGACACAGCTAAGATAGCACAGGTAAAAGGTGATCTACAACAGATGAACAGAATAAGTCTAAGATCACACAAGCATGCAAGAATATCAAGTACTATAAGTAATGCAGTAAGTACTCAGAGACAAGGTGTTTTTCACCGAAGTTCCCTGCTCTTCTCAGAGTGGTATGTCTTCGGTGGAGAGGCTACTCCGAAGAGATTGCCAGCACTGAATCGTGCTTGTTCTCCGAGTACCTGAGGATAAGGCCTCTTCCTTTGCTTGTGGAAGTCCATTTGCTTGCAGCAGGTAGACTTCAAATCACCTTCACAGACTACTGGTTCAACCCACACAAGCTTGGGTGATACCAGCAACTCCTACGCCCGTCTAGGAGTAGACACTCCAAGAGTAAACAGATTCAGCAGCAACAACTCTTGGAGGAACCAATGCTCTTTGCTCAAGAAATCTAACTCTCTCGAACTGACACTTAGAAAACTTGGCTTTTGTTCGGAGGTGAGAGGCTTTGTAACAGTCGAATATGATTCACTGGGTTGAGCAAGGTTGAGGTCGATGACCTCCCCTAGTCACCTATTTATAGGGTCCACAGGCACCTGACCGTTACACTGTTGCCACGTAGGATTGAGTGGATCACTGGTGTCAGACACCGGTGACACAGCCAATCACTCCGCTCAACTATAACCGGCTCAGGCACACTGATACCTGTGTCACCGGAGGCACACACAGGTAAACCCTTAACTGACATAACCACACTACTCAGCCGGGCTTGGCACATGACATGCCCTCAACGCACAACAAACTCTGAAACCTAATAAGGAGAGAACCTCCGACAGCCTTCTGACTCACCAAACAAACCAACGCAGTGCAGGTCCCTTAGCATTTACAAGCTCTCTCCTGGTACAGAGATGTACCTGAGTCATAAAGAGCTAGACCACCGATGACACAGCTGTGTCACAACCGGTGACTCTAACCCCTAGGGTTTTCTACTGCTAGCACTGCAGAGTGCAAGCACAAACCAGTTTCATACTTGTGCAAAACTATCGACACAGGGCCACTAACCTCAAAGCATCAGTGCCACTGTCCAACATCCTGAGCATTGAGCAATAGAACCTCCACAGATCATTACTGCTTCATCCCTTTTGATACTATGGGTGTTTTCTATGGACTCAAAGAAACTAGCAAATCTAGGCTTTATCTACCCACCAACTGCAGTCACGGTCCTTGACACATCAAGCCACCATCACCTTGCTTGCAACTCCTTGCACAGCACCGGCTTCTTCATAGCTGTGGCACAGCTGCCTAGCACAGTCATTCCCTTAGTCCTGGAAACCACCAATGTACCTTTTTGGTGGTCATTCTTTCCTTGATGACCCTTCTTCCTGGAACCTACTAAACCTGTTTACACTCATTGTAAACATTAGATTCCAGTTTGAGTTGCCATTAACCATCAAAACCAAATTAGGGGCCTAGATGCTCTTTCAAATGCAAATATCAATAATTTTTTGCATTCATCCTTCGCAGACGTTAGTTCCCATCATTGGTCACCTTTTCCTTCTTGTAATTATCAATAATGAGCACCTCATTCAATTTGATTTATGTCTTCATATTGTTTATAGTATCACACCCATAATTAAAGTTTGATTTGTCTCCTTGTTTTTAATACTCACGTTTGATCCTTGGCTCCTTGTAATCATAGGCTGGCATGGAAGCTATGATGGAGCAATCTGTATCCAAAAACTACTACAGAAATTGTATCCAAAGTTCTCTCCCAGAACAATGCAAATAGCAAGTTTCTGAAGAATGTAGACTTTGACTCGGGCTCTATGAAGACATCCATTATACGACAACTTTGAGTAGATCTTGAGTTGGAGAGAGAGGGAGCAGATGCGCTTCAACAAACTATCGAGTCTCAACAACATCAACAAGAGACCCTGAAAAGCAAGCACAAGCAGCAACAAGACATGGAGGACTTTATGAAGAAGCAAGTAGAAAAAGATGAGAAATTCAAGAAGGAAGAAGAAAATGATGCCATCTGTGCTGAGCTTATCACAGGTTAACACCACTCTTTGATCTGCTATTGAAACAACTATGCAGGGTGGTATTTTGCGAAGACTTTATGAGCGGTTTCTTATGCTTGTGTTAATGCTCTAGTGTTTGTGCTGGTGACCTGTTTAACTATTCAAGTGTTTGTGCTGGTGGTAAACTGTTAAGTGGTTGTGCTGGAACTTTAGTGTCTCATGGACTAGATGTTGCTTATTTACAACTTGTCTTGTGATGCAAGTGCAGTATCGTGCACATGAACTATCTCATCTGTGACATATTTTCAATTTCTATGACCAATTATTTGTGTATCTTGTGATGATGTGTGAATTATTACTTATGTGACGAAATATGCATCATCACAAAATCTGGGTTGGATTTGTAAAATTCAGCCATAAAAACCTCAAAGATGGACTAGACCGACAATTAAAAAGGTTGAAATTGATTGGACGTACAATAAAAAGGGCCGAAATTGATGGACTCAATCATATGTTGTAAATTCATCTTTTTAAACGTAGAGTTTAACGGTATGATGATCATTCCTTCTACTGTATTCAAATTTTTTGAAAATTTCAAATTCCTCTCAAACCCTAGATTTTAAATTCCAATTTTGTAAAAATCATAACAAATTCAATTCAAAACCAAAAATTATGAATCGCATATCAAAATGTTCAGCATGAAATTTAGTATCTATTAAAAATAAACTCACACATGCTACTATCAATGAAAATTTTGAATTAGTAAGAATCATTGTTTTCATTCTATAAATCCAAATGACCTCGTCTTAATTACTTGTAAAGTAAATGAAGATAGCGACTAAAACCAAACTTAAACTTACAATAAACAAACAAGCTAGCTTGCTGGGAGTATCTTCTATGGTTTATTGTTTTGATATATTATTGACGTAACTACTAATTTGAGTTCATGATATTTAAAATAATGTTTGACGTAACACTGTAATTTAAGCTACACTATATTCCAAGCAACACAAAAGTCATTTAATATATATTGACTAATTGGAGGCTCCCTAAAACGCCTTCATCTTAAAATGGCTAAAAGTTCTCACGTTAGTCTTAGAAAAAATGATGTCTACAAATACTCCCAGAAAAGGAAAAACATCCGACTTGATTTGGTAGTCAGGAAATAAAACTGATCCATGGTCATTGGATGTTACTTTTGTGTTCGAGAGGTACATGATACTTGGGATACCACTGTATACAAACTAGACTTCATGTCCTAGCAACGATTAATACGTTGAATTAATTTCTAGTTTTCAATGCTTGTGTTTATGTGTACGTGCGTCTGTCTTCTCTCTTTCTTCCGTTGCTCTCGTCCCCTCACCTTCCCATGTTGTTTCCTCTCCTCCTCATAATTGTCATCCTTGCCGGTCGAAGGGGATCGAGAGGGAGAGAGGCCTCGATCTTGCCTCGCTTGCACCTATCCACCTAGTTTACATGTGTTTGCTTCTAGGGAGTCTAGCTTGATGTCGTCGAATAAGCCAAATCTGAATTTCAATCGCTTTCTTCGATACCTCTCTTCATGGTGAGGTGGTCAGCATGGTGGGAGGTGCTTCGGAGCTGGTTTATACCAGGTTTGAGTTTTTGTCGCCATGGCAGTGTAAGTTCTTGCCTTGCACTGCTCCCCTCCCAATCCTCCTCCTTTTCCTAAATAAATCCCCTAGCTCATTGGTTAGTTGCTCACTGGTTTTGAGCTTGTTCTCCCCTTTATTCTAGCTAGCAGTTGTTCTCCCTCGTGCAGATCAGGGTCTCCTGGATTAGGGTGTCTAGGTTTTGAATCAAATTCGTTTATGTCTAGTGCATATTTTCTTCTTCAATTTCTGGCACCTTTCCAAATGTCCTGCATCGGTGAGAGGCCAGTCTTAATTGATAGCCTCCTAGCTCTTTTGTACCTGACTGCTTCCACCTCCACTGTCAAAGGCCCTGTGGGTTCTTGGTCCTGCCAGAAGGGTGCGGAGCTTGATACCGCCAATTTGTTACTCTGACGACATTCTCTTCCCATGTCAAGGGCGTTTACTCAATGGCCGGCAACCTTGCTTCACCTATATCTCTGGTGGCGATGACTTGGCTCGCCATGTAATGCCTGCTACTCGGCCAGTCTTAATTGATAGCCTCCTAGCTCTTTTGTACCTGACTGCTTCCACCTCCACTGTCAAAGGCCCTGTGGGTTCTTGGTCCTGCCAGAAGGGTGCGGAGCTTGATACCGCCAATTTGTTACTCTGACGACATTCTCTTCCCATGTCAAGGGCGTTTACTCAATGGCCGGCAACCTTGCTTCACCTATATCTCTGGTGGCGATGACTTGGCTCGCCATGTAATGCCTGCTACTCGACCTTCACATCCTTTACATCGATGACAACTCAGCCTTGTTTCTTTGCGCTCGCACTTCACCAATATCCTCATTGGTGACGGCATCAAGAACCTCCAGATCCTAGTTGCGGTTCATACAGAGGCTTTCATCCTGGCTCCTCTAGGTCTTGTTGGTGGCAGCTGGTGCTCGAAGCTTGATGGCCGCAAGTTGTTTCCCCCTCGGTGGCGCAGAGGTTCGGCAGACACTGATCCGTGCAGGCGGGGCCTGCAGCCACATACCCCTGGAGGGCATACCTGTAATTTCATTTTTATGTGCCTTTCTTTCCAATGTGGACTGTAATATCTTGCTTGGCCCCTTGGTAGACCCCACTCTAATATACTCTTAAGTAGGGCCATATTTAGAAAAAAAATTCTAGTTTTAAAAAAGATGTTGAATTAATTGCTGACTGCTCGCTGTCGTAAATACAACAACTAACCGTTAATTCACTACTACAGATAGCATTTAACGGGACGCCCCTTGTACAGACAGCAACTGGGAGACGTCTGTACAATACTTATCCCAGACGGTTCCCAACACCAACCGTCTGTACAAATGATAATCAAGGATGGCGAACAAGCGGGACGGCATAATAAAGACGGTTCGCACGCGGAACCGTCTGCACAAATAATACAGACGGTTGCCAACTGCAGCCATCTACACTGCGTATCATAGAGCAGACGGCTCTCAACAAGGACCGTCTGCACTAATACCACAGACGGTCCCAGTTGGGAGCCATCTGCACTAATCCATACAGTACAGACGGCTCCCAACCGGTACCGTCTGTACTAATGCCACAGACGGTCCCAGTTG
Source organism: Stipa capillata (assembly GCA_019208055.1). NCBI lineage: Eukaryota > Viridiplantae > Streptophyta > Magnoliopsida > Poales > Poaceae > Stipa > Stipa capillata. The sequence goes on from JAGXJF010002492.1 coordinate 37,564, forward strand.
GGAGCCGTCTGCACTAGCCCATAGAGTACAGACGGTCTCAGTTGGGAGCCGTCTGTGTTATTTGTACAGACAGTTCCCTACTTGGAGCCGTCTGCACTAAAGCTCACTCCCTCACTCCCACTCCCAGCCGAGCTTCGTGTCCTCCGGAACCTCGAGCCGCCCGCAAGCGCCGCCCGCCGCCGACCTCCCCAAGCAGCCGCCGCCACCCGCCGACGCTCTCCCGTCACCGCTGCCGCCGCCAGGCCAGCCCCTGAAGCTTCCCCGCCTCGTCGCCTCCCTCGCCGCCGCCTGCCTCGCCGCGCCGCCTCCCGATAAGCCGCCGCGCTCCGTCATCCCTCCTCCGTCCGCCGCCGCTTCCCGCGCCACCGCCGCTTGCCGCCGCGGTCGATCGAGCTCGGCCGGCGTCCCGGCCGATCGACCGCCGGCCCTCAGAAAAAAAATAAGAATAAAAATAAAAATAAAAATATGACCAGTGGGACCCACCTGTCAGGGCCTACTATTTTTGAATTTAGTTATTTATTATTTTTACTGAGGAAAAGATCAAAAAGAGTATTTAAATATTTAAATCTTATAAAAATCATAGAAAATTCATTATTAGTCAAAAAAATGCAAATAATATATCAAAATGTTCAGAAAAATAAGATCTATGCAATTATGTCATTTTCATTCGTGTTTGCATTGTAGAAACATCGATATGATCTTCGAACACTTCGGTGCAGAGCCGAGGAATATAAGGTTCGCGTTGAGCACGGACGGAATGAATCCTTTCGGCAACATGAGCAGCCGGCACAGCACTTGGCCAGTTGCTCTTAGTATGTACAACCTACCACCTTGGCTGTGTATGAAGCGGAAGTACATCATGATGTCACTGCTTATCCAAAGGCCGAAGCAACCCGGGAATGATATTGACGTCTACCTAAGACCTTTGGTGGAAGATCTGAAAACACTGTGGAATGAAGGGGTACAGGTATGGGATGCGTACAAACAAGAGAACTTCACCCTACACGCCATGTTGTTCTGCACAGTCAATGATTTGCCTGCCCTACGTAACCTTTCGGGCCAGAGTAAAGAACCAGACAAGGCTTGCCCTCAGTGCTTGGATGGTACCACGAGTAGGTGGCTGGCCCACTCCCGTAAGATGGTGTTCATGCGCCACCGTAGGTTCCTTAAGAGGAATCACCCGTACTGCAATATGAAGGAACAATTTGACGGGACGAGGGAGAGAGCTTTATGTCCAAGGCATTACAGCGGGCAAGAGGTGTACAATATGGTTAAGGATATCGATGTTGTCCTTGGAAAGAGTGGTAAAAAAGTGAAGGCCAGCGGCATGTGGAAGAAGAAATCAATATTTTGGGAGTTATCCTACTGGCGGCACCTTGAAGTTCGGCACTGCATCGACGTTATGCACGTAGAGAAGAACGTGTGTGACAGCGTGATTGGTCTCTTACTTAATATTCCAGGGAAGACGAAGGACGGCCTCAACGCACGTCTCGACTTAGTAGACATGAAGATCAGGCCCGAGCTGGCACCTGAGCCCTCCCAACAAGGTAGAACAAGGCTTCCTCCGGCCTGCTATAACCTGAAAAAGGCCGAGAGGACCGAACTATGCCGGTGCTTGCAAGGTGTGAAAGTTCCGTCCGGTTACTCCGCCAACATCTCGAAACTTGTTTCAATGGAAGATCTAAAATTAGTTGGTATGAAGTTCCATGATTGCCATGTGTTGATGACACAGATGCTTCCTGTTGCAATCCGAAATATCCAGCCGACCTATCTCTGAGACACAATCATTAGGCTGTGTTACTTCTTCAACACAATCTCTCAGAAGGTCATCGATCCCGAAGCACTAGATGTGTTGCAGGCCGATGTGGTGAAGACATTATGTCATCTTGAGATGTACTTACCTCCGTCGTTTTTTGATATCATGGTCCACGTTACTGTCCACCTCGTGAGAGAGATAAAGATCTGTGGACCGGTATTTCTACGTCAGATGTACCCGTTTGAGCGGTACATGGGAATTCTCAAGCAGTACGTACGAAATAGATCTCGTCCGGAGGGCAGCATCGTCGAAGGTTACACAACCGAAGAGGTGATCGAGTTCTGTATCGATTACATGGAACAGCTCAAACCAATAGGTGTGCCTACGTCTTGCCACGAGGGCAGACTGGATGGCAAAGGGACCATAGGAAGGAAAACACTCATTCCTGACTACGCGTCGTTATCTCAAGCCCATTTCGCAGTCTTGCAACACATGACTGAAGTAGCCCCGTATATCAACAGGCATAAGGATGAGCTACGCAGAGAGAATCCAGGCCGTACGGAGGCTTGGCTTACCAGACAGCACAACCGCAGCTTCAACAACTGGTTGCAGGTTCGAAGTGCTAATAGTACAACAGAGGAGAATATTGGCTGGTTGGCTAGATGGCCAAGTCACACAATCCTGAAATTTGAAGCATACGACATAAATGGGTACACCTTTTATACCAGAGCACAGGATACGAAGAGCACGGTACAAAACAGCGGTGTCCGCATAGATGCCTTCCAGGACAAACGTGGGGTGTGTGCATACTACGGGCACATGGAGGAGATCTGGGAACTCGACTATATACGTTTCAAGATCCCCCTCTTCCGGTGCCGTCGGATCGCACTCTCAAGTGTTAAGGTCGACAAGTACGGCATGACTACAGTGGACCTCCATCGTGCCGCATACAAAGATAAACCATTTGTACTCGCTAAGCAAGTTGTTCAGGTCTTTTATGTCCAAGACCTAGCAAATCAGAAACTTCACGTAGTCCTTCAGGGGAAAGAAGGATTGTCGGAGTTGAGAATGTCGTGGACGAAGAAGAGTACAATCAATTTGATGAGTTCCCTCTTGGAGACGGCACCGCGCTCAACGAAGAACAACTATCGATCGGGGCCACCTGCTATCTGCGCGTCGATCATCAAGAAGGGCTGGTTGTTAAAGGAGATTAGGTTATTTTCTATGATGTAACCCGATTGTTATGTATCGCCACCAGGGTTTTCTGTATGAACTATTAATGCAATAATAGGTTTATAGATTTTGAGTTATAGTAATATGAATGAGACCTACACCATGTGATAGTACGTATGAAACCATAAATTTACATAAAAAAAATCTTGTCATGTGGAGTTTGTTTGCATTAGTTACGAATTTTACAAGTTTATGGGTTTATGGGCATTTTCAAACTTTTCCGTAACAGTAACATGAATAACAGTTATACCATAAAATTGTCCCGATTAAAATATGAATTTACAAAAAAAGTTCAAGTCAATTGGAATTCATATGAATTTTCTATGATTTTCAAAAGTTTAGGTCATTTCTAGTAATAAATCAGTAACATGACAATCATGACAAGTGGGACCGTAGGTCAACTCGGGCAAAATAATAGTACAGACGGCTCCACGTTCAGAACCGTTTGGACTAATATTGCAGCGTCCCACCTGCAGTATTAGTACAGACGCACTCTTTATTATGAGCCGTCTATACTAATAATCCAAACGGCTCCATATTGAGAACCGTCTGTACTATTAACAGTACAGATGTTCTTTATTATGAGCCGTCTGGATTAATAATGCAGGCGTCCCACCTGCAGAATTAGTACAGACGCACTCTTTATTATGAGCCGTCTGTACTATTAATCCAGACGGCTCCGTATTGGGAACCGTCTGTACTAATATTGCAGGCGTCCCACCTGCAGTATTAGTGCAGACGGCTCCACGTTGAGAACCGTCCGCACTAATGATAATCCAGACGGCTTCGTATTGAGAACCGTATGGACTATTAATCCAGACGGTTCTACGTTCCGAACCGTCTGGATTAACCTTTTCGATAAATACCCATCGGCGCAGGTTGTGTCTTTCCAAAACCCACGCCGCGCCCTCAACTCCCGCCCTAGGTTTTTAGCCGCCGCCGCCGCCCCCAAGCTGTCCCGCTCCTCCGCCGCCGCCGCCGCCTCGAAGCCGGCCCCGAGGAGCTCCGCCGCCCGGCCCCAAGCCGTTCCCGACGAGCTCCCCGCCCCCGAGCTCCCCGCCATCCCCGAGCTCCCCGCCGCCCCCGAGCTCCCCGCCCCCGAGCTCCCCGCCCCCGAGCTCCCCGCCACCCCTGATCTCCGGCGACCTTCCTCGACCGCCCCCAAGCCGGTTTGTACTCCCGAGCTCCGCTCCTTTCTCCTCAATTCCCGGTTTGTTTGTTTACAGGGATGAAGTTGCAACATCTAGATGAACTCAGGAAGAAGAAGCTCATCTAGATGAACTCAGGAAGAAGAGCTTCACTGTTGCTCTAGTCATCTGCATAGTGAGGATCATAGTTCAGTAGATTTTGACCTGTTTGCAAGAGAAATCATCATTGCGTCCTACTTGTTCCATGATTTCCTTGTGTTCATGATCTCCTCGTAGTGTCTATCGAAGGTTATTCGTGTATTAAGCTGTGTATGTTCAAATGGCACTGCAAACATTTTTGTGCTTCTGAACAAACAATCTTCAGATGCAAAGTATCAGTTCTTAAATAATGCAACAAGTGAACGCAAACTAATGAGTGATCAACTTCCCCTTTGATCTATAATAACCTGAATTAAGATGTCTACCTTTTCGAATTTAACAATTTTCTAGATTTGATTACAAAAATGTTAGCATGCAAAGTATGCTATTATTTGTTTAGAAGGATCCTATTTCAGGGATCAAGAGAGTAACCTGTTCGGAAAAGAAATTAAAAATAGACTTGCACACGTTATTTATGGCAAGTACAGTCTGTCATATGTTCTGCTCTGTTCTTTTGACTATTGACAAGAAGTTTCACAGCCAGTACCCTCTTTCCCCCTACTCGGTAATTATTTCCTGAACTTGATACAAGGGTTATTTGACAATTTGCTAAGGATTACAATATGGATGGTCAGAAGGTTAACATTTATATTAAGAAAAGGTTACAATGAGCTTGAAATGTCAAGTGTATCGCGGACTTAAGTAAGACTAAGGCATGAAGTGAGCAAAGGTTACTTAAAGCATGCAGAAGCATATAACTGAAAGCACAATTCCACTAAATAGAAGCATTCTATATTCCTGACAATGCCTGCTTCATGTAAAAATTAGTCAAGGCTCTTAGCGAGTCACGAGGTTGTCCAGTTAGGATGCCCACATGCCAGTTCTGGAATAAAAACTTAAGCAAAGACTTCAGTTGGGCTTGCCACCTGGGTTGGCATGTGGTATTGCTGCATAATTTAATAAGTTAGACTGTTCTTTTTTGACCAATTGCTGAAGAGTACTATAACCATGAAATGTATACTCTTACATGCACTGAACCAACATGTGCCATTCAGTGCCGTTCATAGGAAATTTGTAGGAAATAGAGCAATTCCTCTAGAATTCCTCTCAAGATCCTTGTTCCGAACCAGGAGTTAGTGTGTGAGCAAACTCCTCTACATTGTGCTACATATTGGTCGCAAAGATATAAAGCACGAGTTAGTGTGTGATACTTCCCATTTTGATTCATCCTAGATCATGTTGTCAGTTTAGTTGGTCAATGTTAAAATAGTTTGATACCAAGCATGTCAATTTTTGGGAATTGTATAAAAGAGTTCAGGAAGATATTTATGATGAGATTACAAACATTAGCACTATTTTGTCATGTTGTTGTACTGGATGGCAAAGGGTTATATACTTGCACATTGGGCTATTAAACGAATGTTCTCTGATCAAATTGAGCTCGGTTAGGGTTGCAAGAACTTTTTTAGTCTAGCTAGAGTTCATGTGTCTTTATATGAAAATGTCTAGAATTTTGTCGTGTACTGCATATCTGAATTTTTCGTCTTTTGAAGATGGCGTCCGGAGGAGATGAACGTGAACTGCCGGTGGCCTCTTCTCCTCGACAAGATGAGCCGCACTTGTCTCCTCAACCGGCTCAACCTTTGCCCTCCCAACATGCAGAAGCCTCGTCTCATGAGCAAACCGAAGAATCGGGTGGGCAGAAGCGAAAGCGAGGTGGCCGAGGCAAAAATAAAATGCCCACAGGTCACTACACGATAACTTATGTCAGCGATGAGGGTGTGCCCATATTGCCTCAGCAGGCTCAGGCGGCATTCCCTAGAGCGTGCGCTTCACTGGCGAGGACGAAGGTCCGGATAACGTACGCCAGCTGGCCGTCAGTGCCGGATAACGAGAAAGAGTTCCTGTGGAGCACCATCAAAGCACAGTTCGACTTCCCCGAAGGTACCGAGCAGGCCGTGGAAAGACAGGCAAAAGCCAAGATGGGCAAGGCGTGGAAGACCTTCAAGAGCGAGCTCTACAACACGTACGTGAAGAACGATCTTATGCCCTACAGGCAGCACCCGAAGACTTACGGGTACTTGGAGGGTCAATGGTCAGAATTTGTGGAGAGGTGCACGTCGGAGGAATTTGTGCAGCGGAGTCAGGCAAACAGGGCCCGCCAGGCATGCAACGTTCACCCCCACAGGCTCGGCAGCGGTGGGTACGCGCGCAAAGAGTTGGAATGGAGAACAGAGGACGAGCGGGCGTCTCAGGAGAGTCGCGACACACCGTTCTCCCAGATCCCAGAGAGGCGGGCCCGGAACTGGTATCGCGCGAGGGCCAACATCTCAGCTGATGGCACCGTCGCCTTCAACAAGCCCGAAACCGTCCAGGTGGCTGAAAACATCCTGCGACTGTCAGAACAATCCACCCAAGGAACTTTCCAACCAGCCAGGGAAAAGGACATACTAACCTCGGCTCTGGGAAACAAAGAGCACCCGGGTAGAACGCGTGGCGTGGGGGTGATGATTCCATGGAAGATGGGATTCCCCGATGATGCGGGTTCGTACAGGAGTCGGAGGAGAACGAAAGCAGAGCGTGAGGCAGCCGAGCGTGAAAGGATGAAAAAAGAGCTGATGGAAGAAATATATGCAGGCCTGGAATAGAGGATCGATGCGAGGGTCGAAGAACGGGTACGGCAGATAAGGCAGGAGGATGCAGCTGCCGCGGCCGACCGCAGCCCCGCAGGCTCATCCCCACATGCTCGGCGCAGGAGTAGCTGCGCATCCGTGGAAGACGTCCACGAACAAGCCGCTCATGAGCACGTTCCGGATGATGACCACGCCGACGACTTTCATGTCGAGCCGATTCCTCCTGAAGACGACGTCAGCGAAACATTCCCTGTCGACAACATAACGGTGGTAACTAGCTGCAAGCTCCTCGTGCCCAGCTGTCACTGACATGCTTGAGGCTGGCATGGGGTTAGCATTTCCATATTATGAAGACTGGAGGGTGCACGGAGTTCCGATAGCGGCGGGTAACGCTAAGGTGGCAGTGGACATGGTGCATGCGAATTGCTTCTCCTTCACACTTCCTGTACCGCCGGAGGACGACGTCAGGACACTGGGGCAGGCCGTCAACACGTTCATCCAGTGGCTGAAGAAGTACATTTCCCTGGTTGCCCCTCCACCTCCTGCACGGCCCCTGTCTCCGGTACGTTACGGTCCAGATTTTTCAATCCGTGCTCCTCCACCGAAGGTGAAATCCACTTCAGCACAATCTAAGTAATCTAGCAGATCTAGCCAGCAGACTGCCAAAACGACTCCTCAAGCTCAGTGTAGGGCCACCAGAAATAGCACAAAGTCGGCCAAGGGCAAAGAGGTAGACGAAGAACCCGAGATAAGAGTCTACACGGAAAGGCAGCCGCTAGTGACACGGGTGGTGTTAGAACGACTTGGTTGGGCAGCTCAGATTGTGCACGAATTTTACATGAAGAGGTCCAACGAGGAGACAACGCTTCCTCAGAATATCAGCGCCATGTACAAGCGGCAACATTTCCTCCATCCAGGTGGAACCTTTACCATCGATTTCTCGGATCTAGCCGACCTCTACCGTCATGACGCCCTCGATGTCAGCCTATTAAGATGCTGGACACTGTAAGTGTTCTCAATCACTGTTTAAGCTAAATGAATTGCCTAACTTATTGATACGCTCTTTCAATGACATTACTTCTATGTGTAGACATATGATTCAAGAGGCTAGGACAGAAAATCCTAATATCGGATTCCTCGATCCACAAGTGGTCATATGCACAATGGTCCAATTCCAGCCGAACGAGGTCGAGGAATACATTTTGGACGTCATGCTCCTTCTCTCCACTAAGCGCGTCATTCTTCTACCGTACAACTATGAATTCCACTGGATGCTCGTCTGCCTCGAGCCACAATATCTACATGCCACATACTTCGACTCCAGGGACTACCCACCAGAGAAGTACGCAAATTTGACGACGGTGCTCGACGGGGCGTTCAAGAAGTATGTTGACAAGGGGGGCTTGTGAAAACAACACGAACCGAACCGACCCACAGATTTCATTTCCCGGTAATAATTTCTCCCTCGCCCAAGAATAATCACCTCGCACGTTCTAATATGTATTCGGTAAAACTAAATTACCCTGCACGTAACCATGATTTCTACAGTGCCACAAGCAGCCGCCGCGCAACAATCTCTGTGGATACTATGTCGCGACATATATGAGGCAGATCGTTAGCTCTAGTCCGGTAGATGTGGCGGTTAGTGTCATTACACTATGTAGTTCCATTTTTTATCGTTCGGACGTCGTGCCTAACCTAGCTATTTAATTTCCTTCTGCAGAGTTTTAAGTTCCCTACAGATGAGCTCGACACTGAGGGCGTCCGGTTTGTTCAAAAATAGTTAATAGCTTTCATACTTAGAGAGGTCTTGAAGGAAACCGGAGAATTCCACTGTCCTCAAAATGTTCCTCCTCAATGACTTGAGAGTTTTTTTTCCCTAATAATGCATGTGAATGACTTTGTGGTTGAGAATGACGTTTAATGTTTGTTTCTGAATGCTATGTATAAGATCAATGGGTACATTGTGTGTCTGTGCATGCTATGCCTGTGATTGATCACTTTGTTTCTAGCGTTTTCACTGCCGCGCCAGGACAGCTCTAGAGTTTAGGAATGCTAAGCCACAACATCTACGTGTTGTGTGTCTGTACCGCACCGGGTATCGTTACCCTGCCGCACGGCTGCTGCGACAGCAGAAACGGTAGTTTCCGTTGCCACGGTAGCAACGTCACCTTGCCGCACGGCTGCCGCGGTAGCAGGCGGCAACACCGTCGCCCTGCCGCACTGCTGCCGCGGTAGCGGAATCAGCCATTTCCACTGCCGCGGTAGCAGGTGGCAGCAACGCCACCTTGCCGCACGGCTGCCGCGGCAACCGAAACCTCTGTTTTCGCTGCCGTGGCAGCAGGCGGTAGCACCGTCGCCCTGCCGCACGGCTACCGCGGCAGCGGATTCAGCCATTTCCGCTGCCGCGGCAGCAGGTGGCAGAAACGACGCCTTGCCGCACGGCTGCCGCGGCAGCCGAAACGTACGTTTCTGCTACCGTGGCAGCAGGCGGCAGCGCCCTCTGTACAACCAGACTGCTACCGCGGCAGCAGAAACGCTTGTTTCCGCTGCCGCGGCAGCATGGTTTTCCTGCCACAACAGTAATACAGACGGTTCCAGGGGTAGAACTGTCTGTACAAATTCTTTGTACAGACGGTTCTGGGTACGGAACCATCTGTAAAAATGCTTTCGATGTACTGTTCAGTCCATTTGTGCAGATGGTTTTGTGGATGGAACCGTCTGTACAAATGCTTTCGACGTACTATTCGGTTCATTTGTGCAGATGGTTTGTGTGTGCCTCCATCTGTACTAATTATTTGTACAGACGGTTCAATAACCATCTGCACAAAGATGATTTGTCCTGACTGTTTCGTCCAGACGGTTCGAAAAAACCGTCCCGCCCGGTGTTTCCGAACCGTCTGGACAAATCGGTTCTGTAGTAGTGATTGCCGATGTTCTGTGATTATTGTACACTTTTAGATGCCTGTATTTTTTAGGGTACTTTAGATGCCTGTAAACTCATAGCAGGGCAATAACAATTTTTTTTCCTTTCGTCTAAACATTTTTGTTTTAGTGTCCCTTTCGTCTAGCCTGATAAGAAATCATATTGTACACTGAGATGTCAGCATATTGTCCTTAGTTACGGTACTCCTGTAAAAAGGACATGCAGTGAGTATGTTAATACATCCCTGTCATACGGTCCTTGTCACCTATCAAAATCGCCACTGTTGCCCAACCACTATCTTATTTGTTAATCAAGTCATGAACATGACTGAAGGTTTCTTTATTGATTGTGTAATCATATGTGTCGACCCATTGTTGTTTGCTTGACGCAATGTGTCAGACCCTGCATCTGCTCCTATGAAGATTTCTCTAGTGCAGATGTTTCAATTGTCCTTCGCTGCAAGCAATATCGCATTTCTCTACATCAGGTGTCAGACCCCATATTGACTTGCCTTGGAACAAACATGTTTCAACGACCAGCTTGTAACGTCACGACAGCCGGTGTCCATCCTTGTCATAAGTGGACCGGGTGCATTACGTGGAGACGATATCAGAAGAAACTGAAGTATATATGCAACGTATTATACTTAAACAAATCTATTGCTGTGATCTTCCATAGGACCCTCGGCCAAGGTATTATCATGGAGTTTGCACTCATAAATCCATCTTCCGGGCCCCATGACACATGTGTCACTCAAGTGGATATAAAGTTAGTTACTCCATTCAGAGATGGTTTGTTTATCTCTAGTTGCACGCCGGCTATCCATGTACGCCAACGACGTCATCATTTTCCCAGTCTCCAGTTGCAGGACATTGAGACAATCAAGACAATCTTAGCTCATTCCAGAGATCCTCGGGTCTTTGCGACCACTACTACACAAAGAGTTATTCTAGACTCTTTATTTTAGCCGATTGCTCAAAAATAGTCTTTATTAAAACAATCACATACGGTTTAATCTATCATAGACACTTTAACAATAAACCATCTGAGAAAGTTGTTTATCGCTGATGGTTTTGAAAAAAACTTATCTCTAAAAATACCACACAGATTCTTTTTTATTAAAGGTGTGAGATAAGCAATTCTTCCGGGGCGGTTTATATCCGAACTGTCTATGTTGAATGGCTAGAAAGATGGTTACCAAACCGCCCATCACTACTATAGAAAAGCTCATCCGAAACAGTTCATCTCAGTGACGGTCCATCCACGCACACCATTTGTGATGACTATCCTGCTGATAAAAGGATCTCGCTTGACAAGTCATAATAGATTGTTCACCACTCAACCTTCTATGGGGTGGCATCACAGACGGTTGGCGTGATGAGCCGTCTATGATGACTTAACATATAACATACGGGTTTTCTATGAACCGTCTATGATGGTTAATCACAACCGGCTTGTCCTTGAGCCATCTGTGATGTGTTGAGTCATTGTAGACGGTTTTATTGTTAACCGCCGGTGATGTAGCATCACAGATGGAGCAAGTGGATGAACCATCTATGATGACCTTTCCACCTATATAACAAGCAGATTTCAGACAGATCTTCTAGGGTTTCTCAGATCTGTTTTGCTAGTGGCGGCTGCTTTAATGTGGATTCTATTTGAGGTGATTTGGGGGGAAAATTGGAGGCCAGATTTGGAAAGTTAGTAACTTCCTGGTCTCCTATTTGATTATCTATTTATTACATGATCTCGCTAGTTAAAAGCACACACATGTAGGTGTAGTTTTAGGTGTACTTTTTAAGTAGAGAATATCATGTAGATTTACATGTTTCTTAGAAGGTTTAGTGTTTAATTAAGAGTAGAAGGTTTCATGTTAGAAGGTTTAGTATTCATTAGAAGGCTCCATGTTAGATCTTAAAACCTTATGAGAGTAGAGTATGTATGCTGAATTTAGTATTTTATATGTGTCATAGCATCGACAAATCAAAACTGGATGTATCCTGAGAGCCATGTAACCGAAGAGTACATTACTGGTGTGACGGAATTTATAATAGCAGCATGGGTGGATATGTTGACAAAGGGGGGCAAATTTATTTTTGCCTGTGCACACATGACTGTAAGAATGAGAATATGTTTACGAACACACTTCAGATACAAGATCATTTGATTTGGAGGGGTTTTTATATGGGTATACACATTGGACTAGATACATAGAAGAGAAGATAATTAGGTAAGGGGTCGACACGGTGACAAGCAACAAAGATGATGTCAATTTTTAATCAGATTGCAAGAATGTTGACATGCTGCCGACTAATAATGATCTGAACTAGATGATGCATGATGCAAAAGGGAATGACCTAGGTGGGAGAGAATATGATAAATTATTAAGCTTGATGGAGGAATCAGAGAAACCTTTGTTCCCAGGTTGCAAGACAAAATACACAAGATTGTCTGCCATTCTTGAACTGCTCAAATTGAAGGCAAGCAATGGTTTGTCCGATAAAATTTTCACCTCACTATTAGGACAAGCATATACAAATCCAAGAAGGTTTCTTGCCCCCTAGGATTGCAAGTAGAAAGAATTCATGCTTGTCCAAATGATCGTATCCTCTTCTGTAAAGAGATGAGAATTTCATATGTATTTCTAGTGTGCAAGACATCCCAATTCAAGCAGCCTAACACCAAAGATGATGACCTAGAGGGCAACGAGGAGAGAAAAGAAACTCCAGCTAAGTTCATGTGGTATCTTCCTATAATTCCTCATCTGAAGCATTTGTATGTGAATGAAAAACATGTGAAACTCATGCAACGGCATGTGGAGGATCGTAAGGATGAAGGAAAGCTAAGACACCCGGCTGATTCCAACTTGTAGAAATAATTCATGCTTGTCAGAACAATTGTATCATCTTCCGTAAAGAGTAAGAGAATTTGCATGTATGTCTAGTGTACAAGACATCTTGATAGAAGCAGCATAACATTGAAGATGGTGAGTCCGAGAGCAACGAGGAGAGAAAAGGAACTCTGGCTAAGGCCATGTGGTATCTTTCTATAGTTCTTGTCTGAAGCATTTTTATGCGAATACAAAACTTGCAAAACTCATGCGATGGCAGCGGAGGATCATAAGGATGATTAAAAGCTAAGACACCTGACTGATTCCATCTAGTGGAGAATCATCAATAGGAGGTTTCCAAACTTTGGGACGGAATTGAGAAATGTAAGGCTTGGATTTAGTATGGACGGAATGAATCCATTTGGTAGCATGAGCTGCTGACATAGCACTTGGCTGGTGGCTCTATGCATTTACAACCTTCCTGCTTGGCTATGTATGAGGTGGAAGTTCAACTTGTTGGCCATGCCCATCGAAGGGCCAAAAGCAACCAGGGAATGACATAGATGTATACCTAGCACTATTGTTGGAAGAACTAAAAGCACTATGGAACGAAGATGTAGAGGTATGGACACTGACAAAAAAGAACAATTCACCTTACGTAGTGTGCTATTCTACACCATCAATGACTATCCTGCCTATGGTAACCTGTCGGGCCAAACTACAAAATGAGCCAAGGGATGTGGTTAATGCATGGTTGATATGGCGAGTGTGTATCTCAAGAACTCATGCAAGAATGTGTATAAGCGGCACTGTATGTTCTTGCAAAGAAATTACCCATACCGCAAGATGCCAAAAGAGTTCGACGGAAGGATTGAGAAGGGTTCGGCTCCAAAGCCTTCTACCGGGAAGGAGGTTTATGACATGGTCAAGAATGTTGATGTTATGTTTGGAATGGGACGTCCATGTCGAGGGCTGGAATCATACTTGACCTAACGAACAATGTATCGCCCTAAGGATCGAGAAGCCACCCAACATAGCATACGCACATGAAGTCGTATGTATCTATCATCATTGGTGACTCGACACCGGACCCACATACCATATATACACACTTACGTCATATGTATCTATCACCGTGGGTCAAGCGGCTAGGAGCAAACATCCTTCAATATGTCAAACATAATTCCAAACACCCTCGTAGAGGCGTTGCGTCTATATTCTACTACAATCATTGCAATCACTCAGAGGAGCCCTATTCCTGCACCCACATCCTAACCTAGCCAGCTGAGGTACAAACTAGTGGGTCGCTGATAAGCCCGATGCAGATATCCACACCATATCTAGCTGGCAATTGCATCTTAGCTATTGGGTCACTCAACTGAAGCGGTTACCATGATCGCACAAAATACTGAAACTAATTCTTTGCCGTCATCCCACACACTTCATATCATACACATACAGTGTGTGGAGGGACAGTGGTGAACAACTCTAAAACCATCACTGTCGGTGATCAAACGCCGGCGTTGGTGGTCCGGAAGGACCCCCTTTGGGATTCGCCG